>CAWUFW010023588.1:0-73044 GCA_963921515.1 Calotriton arnoldi
TCCAGGCAGTATCTATATAATGCTCTATTCATTCAGGCAGTACACATACACTTATAAAATCACCCAAGCTCTATTTATACAGTCCTCCAATCACCCCGGTACTACTCCTGTACTTCTCCGATCACCTAGCCAGAACCCTTCAAGTTTTAAAATCACTCAGGTACTACCTATGCACTCCTCCAATCACCCAGGCCCTACCCCTACACTCTTGCAATCAGCAAGACATTACCCCTACACTCATGCAATTACCGAGGTATTAACTATGCATTCCTCTAATCCCCCAGACATTACACCTGCACTCATGCAATCACTTAGGTATTAGCCATGCAATCCTGCAATGCCACAGACATTACCCCTGTACTCATGCAATCACTTAGGCATTACACATGCACTCCTCCAATGACCCTGACATTACCCCTGCACTCATGCAATCACCCAGGCATTACCCATGTACTCCTTCAATCACTCAGGCAGTACCTGTGCATTTATAAAATCATCCAGGCACTACCTATGCACTCATGCAATCACACAGGCACTACTGATGCACTTCTCAATGCACCTAGGCATTACCCATGCACTCCTGCAATCAGCAATGCACTATCCATGTACTCCTTCAATAACCCACTCACTACCCTTGCAATCTTACAATAACCCAGGCAGTAGCGCTGTACTCATATAATTACTGAGGCAGTACTCATACACTTATAAAAATATGCAGACACTATCTATGCATTCATGCAATCACACAGGCACTACTGATGCACTCCTTGCTGCACCTAGTCATTACCCATGCACTGCTCCAATCATCCAGCCAGTACTCATGCACATGAAAAATCGCCCAGACACTACTTATACACTTTTGCATTCACCCATACACTACCAGTACAGTCATGCAACAACACAGACATTACATTTGCACTCATGCAATCAGTCACACATTTCTCATGCACTCCTTCAATTAACTACACATTACCCCTGCACTCATGCAATCACTTAGACAGTAACTATCTACTCTTTCAATGACCCAGACATTACCCCTGTACTAATACAATCACTTAGGCATTACCTATCCACACTTCCAATGACCCACATTACCCCTGCACTTATGCAATCACCAAGGCATTACCCATGCAGTCCTTCAATCACTCAAGCAGTACCCATACACTTATAAAAACATGCAGACACTACCTGTGCACACATGCAATCACACAGGCACTACTGATGCACTCCTCGTTGCAGCTAGGCATTACTCATGCACTCCTCGAATTATCCAGCCAGTACCCATGCACTTATAAAATCACCCAGGCACTACCCATGCACTCATGCAATAACCCAAGCACTATCCATGCACTCCTCCAATCACCCAGGCACTACCCATGCACTCATGCAATCACTCAGGCACTACCCATGCACTCATACATGCACTCACGCACTTCTGCTGCAATCATGCAATCACCCAGGTACTACTTATGCACTCCTCCAATCACCCAGGCACTACCCATGCACTCATGCAATCACTCAGGCACTATCCATGCACTCATACATGCACTCACGCACTTATGCTGCACTCATGCAATCACCAAGGTACTACTTCTGCACTCCTCCAATCACCCAGGAACTACCCATGCACTCCTCCATGCACCCAGGCACTACCCATGCACTCTTCCATGCACCCAGGCATTACCCGTGCACTCCTGCAATCACCCAAACATTACCCCTGCACTCATGCAATCGCTCAAGCATTACCCATGCACTCATTCAATCGCTCAGGCAGTACCCATGCACTCATCCAGCTCGCCAGACATTACCTATGCACTCCTCCAATCACCCAGACATTACCCCTGCACTCATACAATCACCCAGGCATTACCCATGCACTCCTTCAATCACTCAGGCACTACATATGCACTCCTCCAATCACTCAGGCACTACATATGCACTCCTCCAATCACCCAAGCACTACCTATGCACTCATGCAATAACCCAGACACTACACATGCACTCCTCCAATCACCCAGGCACTACCCATGCACTCATGCAATCACTCAGGCACTACTCTTGCACTCATACATGCACTCAGGCACTTCTGCAGTACTCATGCAATCACCCAAGCACTACCCATGCAGTCTTCCAATCATCCAGGCACTACCCCTGCAATCATGCAATCACCCCGGTACTACTCATACACTCCTCCAATCACCCAGGAACTACCCATGCAGTCCTACATGCGCTCAGGCCCTATCCATGCACTCTTACATGCACCAAGGCATTACCCACGCACTCCTTCAATCACCCAGATATTATCCCTGCACTCATGCAATAACCCAAGCACTACCCATGCACTTCTCCAATTATGTAGGTACTACACATGCCCTCATGTAATCACACATGCACTACCCATGTACTTTTCCATATATTACCCTTGCCGCAATTCATACAACATATAGAAAGTTGTCTTTTTTTAACCATATAGACAGTTCTAACAGATCAATTTTTTTGCTTCTTTTTTGTTTCATAATTTTTGTGTTTTTTTAACTCTGTTTTGTATTTTTTTGGTGTGTGTTTTTTAAAAATGAGAAATAAACAGATTAAACTGAGAAATCGTTTGTCTAACCTTTTGCAATAAATAAATCATTGCAAAAAAAAAATTAACAACGGTGGCTTTCTGCTGCGAAAACAATTGCATCAATTGACTGCTCACCATAGCAAATAAGTTGTTTGCATTTGATACATCATTTTTCAAGACCAGAAAACTCTTGTCTGATGTCAGGTCCTCTACTTGAACTTGATGTACTGGCTGAGGTGCTAGGTCCTGTGTCGTGATCACCTTGCTGGGCTTGTCGTTCCAGCTTACGTCGATGTTCTTCTCATGCTAGCTGACGAGGGTGCATAGTTTGGAGGTGCTTCAACATCGACGAAGTACCGCATGAGTATTTTTTCTCGGAGCCCTGAGATATGATTCGATCACAAACAGTGCAGGTCACCTTTCTCGCGTTGACCTTCTTTTCTGCAGGTGGAAAGGTAAAGAAGGCCCAGACGATACTCTCCTTTCTTGTTTTTCTTGGTTCCTCCAAGTCATCTTCTTCACCAAGGATGTCGTCAGGTGGATTTGAAGATGCCATTGTCCTAGTTTTTACCCAAAAAAACACCCAAAAAATGCAACAAGAGCAGTAAACACAAAAGGTGTGTCTCCTGGCAATGTTGTTGGAGGAACGAGAAATTTGGGTGGGGTGCTGTAATTTCTACGGTCTCCAACCAGTAGCTCGTGAGCTACTGTAGCTCTCCAGCTACCTCCGAGTAGCTCACCTGTGTGCAGCCCAGCTTATTAAATTAGAAAGTTTTTGCTAGGTTGAAGTATGATACATAAAAAAAATTGAAATTATACAGCACTAATAATATTCGTAGCTGTAAATGTGTTTTATTGAACATGAGTAGCTCTCAATACAGAAAAGGCTGGAGACCCTCTAGAATAAAAAGCTTCTTAACCAATGAAATGCTTTCTTTTGTAGGCACATGGGTTCGCGCACCCGGCACACAACCAGCGCGATTCCAGAAAAATATATTCAAAAATAATATATCTTTATTGCAGTTACAAATATTTGATATTTACAATTATGTTAAATAATCTTTTGCTATAATATATATAATAGAGTTATATACATATACTTTTAAAACTTAAAGTTTTGCGATGGATTCGCGCACCCAGCGCGATCTCCAGAAATGCCTACGTAGCGCTGCGCGGGGTCGAGAACCGCGTACCCTCCGCATACGCGCATCGTACACGACAATATGGCGGCAAAATTCTTGGATTTGCGCACCCATCGTGACTGGTACACGATCGGTACGCAAATGCCCTTTTTAAAAAATCCCCAAACATTACCCATGCACTCCTCCAATCACCCAGACATTACCCATGCACTCCTCCATTCATCCAGACATTACCCCTACATTCATGCAATCACCCAGGCATTACCCATGCAGTCCTTCAATCACTCAGGCAGTGCCCATGCAGTCATACATGCACTCAGGCCCTTCTGCGGCACTCATGCAATCACCCAAGCACTACCCATGTAGTCTTCCAACCATCCAGGCACTACTCCTGCACTCATGCAATCACCCTGGTACTACTCATGCACTCCTCCAATCACCCAGGAACTACCCATGCAGTCCTACATGCGCCCATGCACTACCTATGCACTCTTCCATGCACCCAGGCATTATCCATGCTCTCCTTCAATCACCCAGACATTACCCCTGCACTCATGCAATCACACAGGCATTACCCATTCACTTTTTCAATCCCTGATGCACTACCCCTGCAGTCATGCAATCACCCATGCACTACCTATGCACTCATGGAATAACGCAGGCACTACCCTTGCACTCCTCCAGTCATCCAGACATCATCCATGCACTCCTCCTATCACCCATCCACTACCCATGCACTTATAAAATCACCCAGGCACTAGCTATGCAGTCGTCTAATCACTCAGGCACTACCTATGCACTCCTTCATTCATCCAGACATTACCCCTGCATTCATGCAATCACCCAGGCATTACCCATGCACTCCTTCAATCACTCACGCAGTGCCCATTCAGTCATACATGCACTCAGGCACTTCTGTGGCACTCATGCAATCACCCAAGCACTACCCATGCAGTATTCCAATCATCCAGGCACTACTCCTGCACTCATGCAATCACCCAGGTACTACTCATGCACTCCTACAATCAACCAGGAACTACCCATGCAGTCCTACATGCACCCAGGCACTACCCATGCACTCCTCCAATCACCCAGACATTAACCCTACAGTCATGCAATCAGCCAGTCAAAAGCTATGCACTCCTCCAATTACCCAGGCACTATGCCTGCAGTCATCTAATGACTCAGGCAGTCTTTTTGCAGTCATCCATTCCCTCAAGCAAAACCCACGTACTCTTCTATGTACTCAGACTCTACCCATGCACTCATTTAATCACTCAGACACTACTCTTGCGCTCATCCATTCCCTCAAACACTACCCATGTACTTATCAATACACTCAGGCACTACCGATGCACTCTTCCAATCACCCTGCACTCATGCAATAAGCCAGGCACTACCCATGCACTCATGCAATCACTCAGGCAATACTGCTGCACTCATTCATTCACTGAGACAGTACTTATTCACTCATACAATACAATACTCATACAATGACTCAGACATTACCCTTCCAGTCATCCATAGAACACATACAAGTTTGTCTATTTTTAACTAATTAGGCGGTTCTAAAAAGAACCATTTTTTCTTCTTTTTTTGTCTTATATATTTTTGTATTTGTTGGAAGTTTTTGTAAAAAAATAAAATAAACAGAACCAACAGTGAACATGTTCAAAAAGTATGCAATTATGAACTCATATATATTCACTGAAAAAACCATAGGTTTCAGGGACGTTATAGTTAGAAATTAGCATTTAAAAAACCTTCGAAATTCACTGAAAAAACCATAGGTTTCAGGGACATATAGTTAGAAATTAACATTTAAAAACCTATGAAATTCACTGAAAAAACATAGGTTTCAGGGACGTTATAGTTAGAAATTAGCATTTAAAAAACCTTTGAAATTCACTGAAAAAACCATAGGTTTCAGGGATGTTATAGTTAGAAATTAGCATTTAAAAAACCTATGAAATTCATTGAAAAAACCATAGCTTTCAGGGATGTCACAGTTAGAAATTATCATTTAAAAAACTGTACAAATTCACTGGTTTCAGGGTCGTTATAGTTAGTTGGACCTTTCACTCATACAAAACCAGAGAAATTCGGCCGTTATAGTTAGTTGAGCTAGCTATAACTCGCGCCCCCGCAATGCACTGCTGATGACGTCACATATTACATCATTCATGACATGGTCAGTATCACTGATGACATCTCAAATGACATCACTGATGACATCATCCAGTGACTGTGTTTCTGTAAAGTTTAAATATGTTTTATATATATATATATATATATATATATATATGGAGATACCTTTCTTCATTAATAAAGAAAGCCTCTGTACAAGAAGTATGTATCCATTCTCCACTAAAAACTGTTACTTCTATTCACAATCTTTTCTTCTGCTTTTGTCTCATCATTCACAACACTATTTTGTCAAGAGTCTTCTTTCTATTTAGAATCAAAATGAAAACCTTCCTCTTTCAACTCGTTCTTTCTGTTTCACTGCATCTCTCCTTCTTCTACACTTTTTTAAATTTATCACTAAATTTACAAGACTGTAACTATGCAATCATTATAACATTGGCGTAGAACCTATGCAGCCATCTAAACACCCACTTACAACCCATGGAGTCATTGAAATACTGAGGCACACACGTGCACTGATGAAACCCTCAGGCTCTTCTCATGTACTCATCTAATTAAGTAGAGAGTACCATTGTAGTAAACCTATCACCCATATTGTCTAAAGACTGCATATTCCTCAGTAAAACCTGTAAATACATGGGTTTGTGTTTGAATACATCACTACTCCCTGGATGATTAAATGAGTGCATTGGTAGTTCCTAGGTGAGTTCCCGAGGATACAAGTAGTGCCTAGATGTTTCCCTGTCTATGTCATAAATCCATGGGTCATTCCAAATCTGCATACTTACTGCCTGCGTGTTTGAATGATTATACCACTAGTATCTGGGTGTTTGGATGAGTGCAAGAGTAGAGCCTGAATGATTAGACAAGTGCGTGACTAATGCTTCAATAATTCAATACATGCATAGATACTGCTGGGATGATAACATAAATGCAGTTCTAGTACCTGGATGATTGCAAGAGTGCATACATAGTATAGAGGTGATTTATGCAGTGCATGGATAGTGCATACATGATTGTTTAAGCCCATGCATGTTATGTTATGTTAAAAATATTTGTATCGCGCTCAGCTACTCGGCAGAGTGTCCCGGCGCGTGCAGAGGTAAAGGAAAATATGTAGCAGGAAGACAACTAAAAGAGGAAAGTTTTTAACTTTTTCTTAAAGATCACGTGATCCTGAATGCACCGAAGCGCCAAGGGTAGAGCATTCCAAGCCAGACTAGCTTTCCTGACAAGTGAACAGCCACCCAGCCTTTGGCGGTTGAATCTAGGGGTCTGCATCAGAAGTTGAGAAGAGGAACGCAACTGTCTCACTGGATTATAGAAGGCAAATCTCTTCTGAAGGTAGGAGACCTAACCTATTAGAAGAGTGGATGAATAGTGTTTCAGCGATTGGATGCTGCCTATTTCTTTTTGGTTGAGTGTAGAGGTAGTGCCTGGATGCTTAGATAACTACATGGGTAGTGCCTGGAGAAATGAATAAGTGCATATATATGCCCTGGCTAATTAGATGAGTGCATGACTAGTGTCTGAGTGACTGCATGATTCCATTGTTAAAGCTTCAGAGATTGGATGAAAGTAAGTGTACTGCTGGGGTGATTGTATTAGTGCAAGCATATTGACTCAGTAATGAAATGACTGCATAGGTACTAGATGGGTAATATGTTTACTACAATGGTACTCTCTATGTAATTAGATGAGTGCATGAGTACAGCCTGGGTGTTTCATCAGTGCACGCTTGTGTCTCAGTATTTCAATGACTGCATAAGTTGTAAGTGGGTTCTTAGATGGCTGCATAGGTTCTGCACAAATGTTATAATGATTGCATAGTTACAGCCTTGTTAACTGCATAAGTCAATAGTTAGTACCTAGGTGATTAAATGAATGTATGGGGAGTGCCTGCATAGTTCAATGACTACATAATTTCTGCCTGCTTGATTGCAAGAGACATGTGTAGTGTCTAGGTAATTGAATAACTCCATGGATAGTGAATCACTGATTTGATGACTGCCTGAGTAGTGGCTGGGTGATTGCATGAGTGCTTGAACACTGCCTGACTGACTGTGAAAGTACCTTTATTGCTGTTAGATATATAACACTTGTCACTATATCTCTGACTCATTGGTTATCTCCTTCTGTCAGTATCAAACTACCTGTGTTACTGTATATATGCTTTTCTTCTGAGCTATGTGTGAGTGAAATCTACATATCACACTTGATATATAATTGCATACATGGCTCTCTAGAAACATACATTGCTTTGTTACTGAGCATGCACATGCATCAGTAAGTTTCTATAACGGAAAACATAATTTGGAAATTTTTCAAAGCACAAAACCGTTTGCGAATAGAATACCTATATCATTTCTCAAATACTTCTTCTGCTTCTACAACATATATTCAGCATATCTCAAACAAAAAGTTACACTCAAAATGAAGCTAGCACAAGAACGTTAGGCATTCTGCACTATTAAACTTTCTCAATTTTAAACAAACCCTGTTTAAAGAAAAACACTGCCCTCACCATCTACATGAAATTTTCATCAGCCCTACTGAACGTAGATCACCATGTAAACATATATGCAATTTCTTAATAGATGTACACTTTCCAAAAATATATACCTCTCTGCATGTTTAAGTAAACTCAAAAGTCCCAATGTGTATATAGCTATGTGCAAGCACAAAAAACATATCTCACCATCTAAGCACATGCAAAGCAGTCATATAAGTTAAAAACCACATTGACACACACTTCCCAATACATACCTAACAAGTATTACTTCTTTCTAATTCATATACAAGTGGACAACATGTACTCATCCTTTATTTCTCACTACACTATTCCTGTTTAATAATGTTACTAAAAGTACTACAACTCCCAGAATGCAAATAACAGATCTATCTATTCTGCACATGATCTTTAGACATTTAAAACATTCTTGGTTCCTCATTGCAATTTTCAACAACACTATACTGTTATTTTTCAATAAAATACACAATGTAATAAAGAGGCACTAATTCATTTTTCTGTTACTTCCCAAAACATTTACCACTAACCTCTTAAACACATACCCTCTGATAGATACAGTTTATCTCATATATTTTTTCACATCACTGTGATACTCCTTTTAATCAAACTCCCATATACATCTTTATTTCTAATGTACAGTTTTAAAATAATTACAAAGTTATATACATACCAGTGAATTGAGTTTGTACTGTAGATTATATTGTTGTTTTAGCTCGTTCTGGATAGTTTTGACACTGTTAAGATTTGTAAAACCTAATCACAAGAATGGTACACCACTCTCATATAAAGCAACTCTAAAATGGCAACCTCTTCAACTCTCCACTCTATCATCATGAGAAAGGCAGCACATGAAATCATGTCTTTCATTTTAGACTACTGCATCTCCAGTTGTGAATGGTTGACATCTGTTAAGCCTTTCCCTCTCTTTCAAAACGAGGTTCCTGTCGTCGTGTTTTTGCAATGATCATGGAGAAATTGTGAAAATAAGGGAGTTCAAACCTATATCTAGCTTAATTTGTCTGAAATTTAAAGACCACACAACAGTTTGCTACATAATCCTGAATTGGAAATTAATACTTGCCATTACTTTCATTGTGCCATCACTCCTCAACTTTTAAAAAAATGTTCTGTCTCTTTAACACCCTTCCGCCAAATACACTCTTAGCTCAGTGTACCTAGAAATCCAGTGGAACCAGTAGGTCACAAGTTCACAGCACATTCTAGAAGGAACATGCTACTTCCAAATAAGATACAGCAGGTGTGCTTTATTCCACAGATTCAAAAGCACATCCATGTCTGTATTACATTTCTTTTCTTAAACAATAGCCAATAATATAGCCTTATAGCCCGCCGTAGCGGGCTACACGGCTACTAAAGGCCCGAGCCGAAGGCGAGGGACCTTAACAAGGGACTGGGACTTTAATAGCCGGTATAGCCCTGCTACGAAGGGCTATAAGGCTATTAGAACATTCTGTCACTAGAGGGCAGAATGTTCTAACAACTAAACCACAGGCCTCTCGAAGCTCGAGGGGATTTAAATCCCCTCAGGCTCCGAGAGGCCTTTGTGAAACATTGGAATGTTGCTCTGCGGGCCTTTACTGGCCCATAAAAGCATGGAGCACTCCATTGGATTCAATAGAGCTCCCAACATTCCAATGTTCTAATAAGACTTCTTGCTAAGGCATTTAACTCAGTACCTAATTTTAATCACTTTCATGCTAACAGCATCTAATGAAATATATATTTTTGTTTTTAACACCTCTATCTTAACTGCTTCCAAGCTCCTCACCTCATGATTGTGCACTGTGGTGGCAATGACCTAGGCACATTGATTGGTGTAGGTCTGGAAATCCTAATTAAAGAAACCTTTGCAGAACTGATGTTGCTTTTCCCTCACACTGTCTTGGTGTACTCTAATATATGCCAAAGACAGAAATGGAAGTGGTCAAATCAATTCTATCCACAGATTGACAAAGCCAGGATACGTGTGAATAAAACTGTGTCTGCATTCCTCAAGGACCATCGCATGGGCTGTATCTATAACAACAATCTGTGTTTTGACATTCATGGAAATTATAGAAGTGATGGAGTGCACTTTACAGAGGAAGGGAACACAGTGTTTCTAAGTAACCTGAAACTCTGCATCTGGTCTTACGTTTAGCTGCCATAGACACACAAGCAACCCAAAGGCTCTATTCAGAGCCAAAACTACAAAAAGGTATCCTGCCTGTGGTTACAAGGAAGAAAGTATGTGTAGCACAAGGCACGGTTGGGGTGGCTTTTTTATTAGACCTCTAGTGGGAAAGCTAGTTCCGCATGGCTGGTGCGGGGAAGGAAACAATTCCTTTTTTTTATATATATATAACCCTCACACACTCTATTAGTGTCATGCTTCATCATCGGGTTCACCCTGACTCCTAAAGGTCAGGGTGGGCACAACCATATTTCAGGGAGCACTTAGCGATAAAGGGTGACCAGGGGGCTTAACTAGAGATTAAAATTCCCTCACCTTCTCCTAGGTATCCTTTTAGTAGTGGAGACGGTGGGGAAAGCTAAAAAATTTGGGAATGGGAAATATGGATCATTATAGTCCTATGACCATATGTTTTGTTGACCAACATGTTTCAGCCCTATACTATGGCCTAAAAAGGTCCTGGGCTTTCACCAGAGTATCAGATAAACACCTCCCTGGATATTAAAGTGCACACCTATGTCATGCACTGTATAAGTGGGGCACAGATAATACTTGCCCTTCCTGTGCTTCAATTTCTCTTGTCTCACCCACAACTGATGGGTGTACTACAACTCAAGAGTGAGGGAGGTACGCCCTTTAGTCACACATTCGTCAAGGGATTACCCTGCTATTTGCCTGCATTCACCCTCGTACACCCACAAAAGCCAGGAGGACGAGGGCAAAGTATTATCTTTGCCCCTGGACATGTTGCGAAAGCAGAAAGCAAAAGGAGGAATTCAATAACCACCACCACATACAAAAATTATAACTATATAATTAATTCTAACCATCACAGTAGATAACTCACTATATAAACAACTCTATAAAAACATTTATCAGAATCTCAATATATATGTTTATTAATGATTCACTGATGTATTTTTTTTTTATTTCCACCAATGTTCGCGATGACATCGGAAATCACGGTGTCCCTGTGATGATACACAGGGGGCCTTGCTGCCGGTCACGGCATCATTGCAAATATCCTGCGCGATTAAAAAAATCCATTTTGGATGCATAACTTGTGTCACTAACACCCCCATTTCTCAGCCATGGGGTCAGAGTATCTCCACCCTGACCCCTTATGTGGCCTTTCACACAAATTAATCACAGTTTTGTTTCTCAGTGCACTCTTTCTCCTCAATGATACACAAGTCTTCAACATTCGTTGTGTGCTACTACATCCGATGCACTGTGTCTGACAGTGCCCTGAATAATGCAAAACTAAATGGGTCAGGCGGACCAGTCCCATGGATGTGTGCACCTTCAATGAAACAATGTGTTTCTCATCTCAATTCAACTTTATGAAAAAAATATGATGCTTGTTATTTCTTGATTACTTCATCAATTTATTCATTCATCTGAAATATCACCAAACGTTTTTCATGATTCCATCATTCTGTGGTAACGCAATATTATATAACCCAATGCATTTGGGTCTATCATGGACCCTTCTTCAGGGTCTCTGCCCTCACATTGAGCTGGATCACCTCCCAGGCTCTCCCGGGCTGCCCATGCTCAGGTCCGATCTCCCGTCACTCCATTGCCCCGAATGTGGGAAGCGGGGCAATGGAGTGACGGGAGATCGGACCTGAGCATGGGCAGCCCGGGGAGAGCCGGGGAGGTGATCCAGCTCAATGTGGGGGGCAAGAGACCCCTGAAGAAGGGTCCATGATAGACCCGAAATGCATTGGGTTAATATAATATTGCGTTACCACAGAATGATGGAATCATGAAAAAACGTTTGGTGATATTTCAGATGAATGAATAAACTGATGAAGTAATCAAGAAATAACAAGCATCATATTTTTGTTTTTATAAAGTTGAATTGAGATGAGAAACACATCCTTTCACACAAATTGTCATCCCCGGGAACCGTTCCTGAGCAATAAAATGGCGGCCCCAACTTTCTGTTCAGATTGCGTCCAGCCAAACAGAGCATTCCCTTTGGCGCGTGCAATCGCGATTAATCATGAAACCACCGCGAAATATCCGCCGCCAGAGATATCACTATAATTTGAAACTTAAGTTTCTCAACAACTACTGAACGGATTTACACCAAATAAGCAAAAAGCACTTCCTTGAACTGACATCTACCTCCCTGCCAAATTTGGTGTACGTCCGTTCAGCGGTTCGGGCTGTAGAGGTGGCTAAAGGTTCCTACGGGAATTAACATTACAAATGCACCCTTATTTCGCACCCCAAATTCTCAGTCCACACTTCACCCTGAAACTTTGCATAACAATAGTACCCACTGTGACACTTTTTTGGCAGAATTTCATGCAAATTGGTCAAAAGACGCAAAAGTTATAGCCAAATCAAAAAAATAGTTTTCGTATGGAAACTAGGTCCTGGCGACTGCCAGTAGGATATATATATATATATATATATATATATATATATATATATAGTTCCAATCCTGTATGTCGATATATATATATATATACACATATATATATATATGTATATATACATATATATATATATATCCAACAGTTCAGTAGCAATAGAACCCGCAATAGAACCCGCACCACTTGCAATGGCTGGCCGTGGCAGGGTCGCAAACCCTCTTAATTCCAACGAACAAAGCGCCGTCTCAAAGTTTCAAAGACAACACGCCATGGCCCATGGCCTCACGAGTGGCAAGGAGCGGACGCTCCGAAACGCGTAGGGTGCCTTTGCTGTAAATAAAATCACGCTTGAAGGAAATATGGGCCACAGCGTGTTGTCTTTGAAACTTTGAGACAGCGCTTTGTTCGTTGGAATATATATATATATATATATATATATATATATATATATATATATATATATATATATATATACATATATATATATATTACCTACTGGCGGTCGCCAGTAGGTAGTTATAGTTAGAACCTAGTTTAGATAGGAAAAGCATTTGTTGATTTGCTAATAACTTTGGCGTCGTTTGACGAATCTTCCTGAAATTCTCCCCAAAAAAGTCTATCCATGTCAGCTCCTATCCTGAAAGTTTGGGGGTGATTCGTCAAGTGGGGGCTGAGAAAGAAGGGGGTCCCAAAACTCGTTTTCTCCATGTTAATTTCCATAGGAAAGTTTGCGAAGAGCTACAGCCCGAACTGCTGAACGGAATTACTCCAAATTTGGCAAAAAGGTAGAGCTTGGTTCAGAAAGCGACCTTTTTTAAATGGTGTAAATCCGTTCAGTAGTTTTTGAGAAATTCAAAAATAAGAGTCAAAAATCAATTTCCCATAGGAAACTTTGTGCAAGGCTACAGCCGAAACTACTGAACGGAATTACTCCAAATTTGGCAGAAAGGTAGTGCTTGGGTCAGAAAGCGAACTTTTTAAAAATGGTGTAAATCCGTTCAGTAGTTGCTGAGAAATTAGAAAAATAAAAGTTTCGATAAGTCGCGTGCACGAGCTTCACTGTGATTGGCTGCTAGTAGTCCAAACCAGGAAGTGTTGGCAGCCATCTTGTGGCTCGGTAGAAGCGAGTCACCCAAAAACGGAGAAACAAAGGTATAAAACAAGAGAAGGGGGCAGGGTAGAAAAACCCTGACCCCTAGCCCTGCTCAGGGGGTCCCAGAAGGACCCCCAGGGCCCAAAAATCATTAAAAAAAAAAAAAAAAAAATCGGCAAAAATTCGCGCTGGGGTCGCGGGTACTCACGTTTCATTTTAATGAGGCCCTTGGGTGGGCTAGGTTCCGGGGGTATTTCTTAAAAAATAATAGCAGAGGCTCGCAGGGGCTGCGGGGGTGCGCTGGGGTCCGCGTAGCCCCGGGGCTTCACTTATGTTGGGAGGGGGGTTGCGTGGCCCCCCCTTCTGGAGCCTTCTATGTGCTTGTAACTTTGGCGTCGTTTGACGAATCTTTATGAAATTATCCAAAAAGTTTCTCTTTTTTTGATTAGCTCTTATATTGAAAGTTTGGGGGTGAATGGTGTAGGAGGGGCTGAGAAAAAAGAGGGTCCTAAAATGTGTTTTCTCCATGCAATTTCCATACAAAACTTTACAGAACACTACAGGTGAAACTGCTGAACGGAATTACGCCAAATGTGGCAGGGAGAAAGGTGATGGTCCAGAAAGCACGCTTTTGTTTAAATGGTGTAAATCCGTTCAGTAGTTTTTGAGAAATATCAAATTTTACAGATATCGATATTTGAGAATTCTGACATGTGATTGGCTGAGGGGTTACAAGCACCAGCTTGCGGCTTAATGGCTGTGAATGGTTGAAACCAGGAAGTGTTGGCAGCCAATTTGTGATTTACTCCGTCAGCTCGCATCTCTCCGTGTAGAAGCCATCGGGTTCGTGAGCTACAGCCCAAACTGCTGAACGGCATTACCCCAAATTTGGCAAAAAGGTAGAGCTTGGTTCAGAAAGCGACCTTTTTTTTAAATGGTGTAAATACGTTCAGTAGTTTTTGAGAAATTCAAAAAATAAGAGTCAAAAAATCAATTTCCCATAGGAAACTTTGTGCAAGGCTACAGCCGAAACTACTGAACGGAATTACTCCAAATTTGGCAGAAAGGTAGTGCTTGGGTCAGAAAGCGACCTTTTAAAAATGGTGTAAATCCGTTCAGTAGTTGCTGAGAAATTAGAAAAATAAAAGTTTCGATATCTGGGCGGAGCCTAAGTCGCGTGCGCGAGCTTCACTGTGATTGGGTGCTAGTAGTCCAAACCAGGAAGTGTTGGCAGCCATCTTGTGGCTCGGTAGAAGCAAGTCACCCAAAAACGGAGAAACAAAGGTATAAAACAAGAGAAGGGGGCAGGGTAGAAAAACCCTGACCCCCTAGGCCTGCTCAGGGGGTCCCAGAAGGACCCCCAGGGCCCAAAAAATCATTAAAAAAAATAAATAAAAAAATCGGCAAAAATGCGCGCTGGGGTCGCGGGTTCTCGCGTTTCTTAAAAATAATAGCAGGGGCTCGCAGGGGTTGCGGGGGTGCGCTGGGGTCCACACAGCCCCGGGGCTTCACTCATGTTGGGAGGGGGGTTGTGCGGCCCCCCTTCTGGAGCCTTCTATGTGCTTGTAACTTTGAGCGTGCGTTTGACGAATCTTTATGAAATTATCCAAAAGTTTCTCTTTTTTGATTAGCTCTTATATTGAAAGTTTGGGGGTGAATGGTGTAGGAGGGGCTGAGAAAAAAGAGGGTCCTAAAACGTGTTTTCTCCATGCAATTTCCATACGAAACTTTACAGAAGACTACAGGTGAAACTGCTGAACGGAACTACGCCAAATTTGGCAGGGAGAAAGGTGATGGTCTAGAAAGCACGCTATTGTTTAAATGGTGTAAATCCGTTCAGTAGTTTTTGAGAAAAATCAAATTTTACAGATATCGATATTTGAGAATTCTGACATGTGATTGGCTGAGGGGTTACAAGCACCAGCTTGCGGCTTATTGGCTGTGAATGGTTGAAACCGGGAAGTGTTGGCAGCCATTTTGTGATTTACTCCGTCAGCTCGCATCTCTCCGTGTAGAAGCCATCGGGTTCGTAGTTTTACCTCTGCGAGGCAACACTGGCATCTGTGTCTGTGTGAGATATGCCTTTCACGCTGCCTCTCTTCATATCAACAGGTCGCGGCTATGCCTTTAGAAGCCCGTCCGTCGGCTCGGAGCTCTGTGAGTCAGTCTGTCGGTACGATCCCCTACACTACCCAAAGACTACCCAAACACCGCTGCACTGTCGTAAAGTCTAAAACACTACCCCCAGCACGATCCCCTATACTACCCAAACACCACTGCACTACCCTAAACCCTAAATCTACCCCCAGCACGACCCCCTACCCAAACACCACTGCACTACCCTAAACCCTAAAATACTACCCCCAGCACAACCCCCTACACTATCCAAACACCACTGCATTGTTGTAAACCCTAAAACACTACCCCTAGCAGGACCCCCTACACTACGCAAACACCACTGCAGTACCCTAAATCCTAAAACACTATCCCCAGCATGACCCCCTACACTACCCAAACACCACTAGACTACCCTAACCCTAAAACACTACTCCCAACATGACCCCCTACACTACACAAACACCACTGCACTAACCTAAACCCTAAAACACTCCCCCAGCACGACCCCCTACACTACCCAAACACCACTGTTCTACCCTAAACCCTAAAAGACTACCCCAGCACGGCCCCCTACAGTACACAAACACTACTGCAGTACCGTAAACACTAAAACACTACTCCGAGGACGACCCCCTACACTACACAAACACCATTGCACTACCCTAAACCCTAAAACACTACTCCCAGCATGACCCCTTACACTACCCAAACACCACTGCATTTTCGTAAACTCTAAAACACTACCTCCAGCACGATTCTTACACTACCCAAACACCACTGCACTACCTTAAACCCTAAAACGCTACCCCCAGCATGAACCCCCAAACAGTACACAAACACCACTGCACTACTCTAAATCCTAAAACAGTACTCGCTGCATGACTTCCCACACTACACAAACACCACTGTTCTACCCTAAATCCTAAAACACTACTCTCAGCACGACCCCCTACACTACACAAACACCACTCCACTGCCGTAAACCCTAGGGGACACTACTCCCAGCATGACCCCCTACACTACCCAAACACCACTGCTCTGCCGTAAACCCTAAAACACTACTCCCAGCATGACCCCCTACACTACACAAACACCACTGCACTACCCTAAACCCCAAAACAGTACTCCCAGCATGACCCCTTACACTACCCAAACATTACTGCATTGTCGTAAACTCTAAAACACTACCTCCAGCACGATTCTTACACTACCCAAACACCACTGCACTACCTTAAACCCTAAAACGTTACCTCCAGCACGAACCCCCTACAGTACACAAACACCACTGTACTACCCTAAAGCATAAAACAGTACCAGTCCGTCGGTTCGCAGGTCTGCGTCTGCGAGCCGTCGTGTCCCTAGCTGTACATGTGCGAGCCAGTCTGTTAGGTGATAGGTGTGTCTCTGCTAGGAGGGCCGTTGGCCCGTTGGTGTCCCCTTGCGAGTTAGACCCGAGCTCTCCCTCTGCGAGCCAGCACGCTGGTGTGCGTTTGTGAGCCGACGGCCCATAGCTCTCCCTGTGTGAGCCGAGGCGACGGGCCGCAGCTCTCCTCTGCGAGCCTGCCCGACGGCCCGCAGGTCTCCTGTGCTAGCCGGATCGCAGCTGTCACTCTGCGAACCGATATTGGGAATATAAGGCGGCTCTAAAAAGAGCCCTTGTGTTTATTAGTTGGAGCTACATATAAGTGCGGATGCACAGCTTCAGGTTATTCTGAAAAACTCGATTTCCCTGATCTGTTAAGTGTACTCCATCACTTCTGTAGATATCAGCCATATCAAAACGTATGTTGTTGTTGTAGATCGACCACATTCTATGGTCTCTGAGGTATGCAGACACAGCTAAGCTAACTATAACTTATGCCCCTGCAATGCACTGCTTATGACCACACATATTACATCACTCATGACATGGTCAGTGACATCACTGATGACATCTCAAATGACATCACTGATGATATCACTGATGACATCATCCACAGAACTACTCACACACCTACTCACACCACCATACATCTCATACACCCACACACACCCACACAACCACTCACACACATTTACAGACCCATACAAGTACTCACACACCCAACTCACTGATCCATAGAGCCACTCACATATCCACTCACTCACTCATACAGCCACTCACACAACCACTAACTCACCCATACAGCCACTCATGTACCCACTCACTCACCAATACAGCCACTCACACTTCCAGTCATACACTTACCCACACATACACCCATACAACTACTCACACACTGAGTCAGTCACCCATACAGCTACTCACACACCTATTTACTTACTTATAGTCACTCACACAGCCACTCACTCACCCATGCAGTTACTCACACACCCACTCGCTTACTCATACAGACACTAACACATGTACTCACTCACCTATACAGTCAATAACACAAGCACACACCCACCCAGACAGCCACTCTAACATTCACTCACTCACACACTTACTCACCTATACACCACTTATGCACCCACTCACCAATACAGCCACTCACACACCCCATCACTCACCTATAAAGCCTCTCACAGACTCACTTACACATACACCACTGGCACACCCACTCCCTCACCCACACAGCCACACACAGTTACTTACTCACCAATACATCCACTCACTCACTCATACAACCACTCACACACCCATAGAGTCATTCAGACATCTACTCACACATGGATACACACAGTCACTCACATGTGCTACAAATAGTATCACTCATTAGTAGTACACAAAGTATACTAATTTAACTTTTGTAGTATCTTAGTATATATGTTTAACAATCAAACTTTTAGAAAACACTTACAATCACTGGATGATGTCATCAGTGATGTCACTGACCATGTCATGAGTGATGAAATATGTGAGGTCATAAGCAGTGCATTGTGGGGGCATAAGTTATGTATATATGTATATATATATATCAAAACAAAATCCTTTCAGGCATAGAGTGACAAATAAATTATGCAAAAACAGAAGCAGAGAACTCTGGGTGCTTTGGCCATTTTACAGCTCGGCAGGGATAGCACTGTGCTAATCCTATGCTTAAAGACTTTGCTGTAAAAATGGAAAAGACTTTGTCCCTTTCTATCTCGGCGTGGATAGCACTGCACAAATCCTATGCTTAAAAACTTTGATAGAAAAGCAGACATTTGAGGTGAGCAAATTTAGAGTGTCGCTGGTGTTGAGAGTGCTCTTACTGGAGCTGCTTTCCACCTAAACTTGAGAACTACCCAGAGTTCTCTGCTTCTGTTTGTGCATAATTTGTTCGTCACTCTATGCCTTAAAGGGTTTTGTTTTGACTTATACTGGGTGCTCCCGTGTGTCTGGACAAAGCTATACCTCTCTGAAGAGCTCTAACAAGAGCGAAACACGTGTCAGGGGTTGCTTTTATTCATTTCAGGTTGGCTTGGATGGTATTTTACCAATCCAAAGCTGTAATACTGTGCCTGGAGTGGTAAAAGGCTTTGGCCATTTTACAGCTTGGCAAGGATAGCACTGTGCTAATCCTATGCTTAAAGACTTTGCTGTAAAAATGGAAAAGACTTTGTCCCTTTCTATCTCGGCGTGGGTAGCACTGCGCTAATCCTATGCTTAAAAACTTTGATAGAAAAGCAGACATTTGAGGTGAGCAAATTTAGAGTGTCGCTGGTGTTGAGAGTGCTCTTACTGGAGCTGCTTTCCACCTAAACTTGAGAACTACCCAGAGTTCTCTGCTTCTGTTTTTGCATAATTTATTTGTCACTCTATGCCTGAAAGGGTTTTGTTTTGACTTATACTGGGTGCTCCCTTGTGTCTGGACAAAGCTATACCTCTCTAAAGAGAGTGAAACACGTGTCAGGGGTTGCTCTTATTCATTTCAGGTTGGCTTGGATGGTATTTTACCAATCCAAAGCTGTAATACTGTGCCTGGAGTGGTAAAAGGCTTTGGCCATTTTACAGCTCGGCAGGGATAGCACTGTGCTAATCCTATGCTTAAAGACTTTGCTGTAAAAATGGAAAAAACGTTGTCCCTTTCTATCTCGGCGTGGATAGCACTGCGCTAATCCTATGCTTAAAAACTTTGATACAAAAGCAGACATTTGAGATGAGCAAATTTAGAGTGTCGCTGGTGTTGAGAGTGCTCTTACTGGAGCTGCTTTCCACCTAAACTTGAGAACAACCCAGAGTTCTCTGCTTCCGGTTTTGCATAATGTATTTGTCACTCTATGCCTGAAAGGGTTTTGTTTTGACTTATACTGGGTGCTCCCTTGTGTCTGGACAAAGCTATACCTCTCTGAAGAGCTCTAACGAGAGCGAAACACGTGTCAGGGGTTGCTTTTATTCATTTCAGGTTGGCTTGGATGGTATTTTACCAATCCAAAGCTGTAATACTGTGCCTGGAGTGGTAAAAGGCTTTGGCCATTTTACAGCTCGGCAGGGATAGCACTGTGCTAATCCTATGCTTAAAGACTTTGCTGTAAAAATGGAAAAGACTTTGTCCCTTTCTATCTTGGTGTGGATAGCACTGCGCTAATCCTATGCTTAAAAACTTTGATAGAAAAGCAGACATTTGAGGTGAGCAAATTTAGAGTGTCGCTGGTGTTGAGAGTGCTCTTACTTGAGCTGCTTTCCATCTAAACTTGAGAAATACCCAGAGTTCTCTGCTTCTGTTTATGTATATATATATATATATATATATATATATATATTCACTAAAAAAACACAGGTTAAAGGGACTGATGTCATTAGTGATGTCATCAGTGATGTCACTGACCATGTCATGAGTGATGTAATATGTGACATCAATGATCAGCAGTGCATTGCGAGGGCACGAGTTATAGTTAGTTCAGCTAACTATAACGGCTGACTTTCTATGGTTTTGTACGAGTGAAATATCAGCCTAACTATAACGTTCCTGTAACCTGGGTTTTTTTTTGTGAATATCTAAGATTTTTTAAATGCTGATTTCTAACTATAACGTCCCAGAAACCTGTGGTTTTTTTCAGTGAATTTCTAAGGTTTTTTAAATGCTAATTTCTAACTATAAAGTCCCTGAAACCTGTGGTTTTTTCAGTGAATGTCTAAGGTTTATTAGCTAGCAGTCATGTTTGCAGAGTGGTGGAGAAAGGGTTCCCGGTATCCGACCAGCTCTCAGGAATTCTGTTGCTTAGGACGTAGAGGAGGTACAAGGAGGGCTTCTTGGCCCCCAAGGTCCCTCAGGAGTAAAGTGGACTTCCTCCCCCAATGAGTAGTGTTCCAGGAGGCGCATTTGCAGAGTGATGGACAGAGAGGGTGTGGCCTCTGAAGACCTTTTAGAAATCCCACTGTGTGGGACTTACTGGAGGTAACAGGAGAGGTAGTTTGCCCCAAGGACATCCTTGGGGGCCAACAACCCCTCCTATTACCTCCAGTAAGTCCCACACAGCAGGATTGCTGAGTTCTGATAGCAGACCAAGTTCCCTTTGTCCACCACTCTGCAAAGGCGCTTCCTGGTGCACTCTTGGTTGGGGGATGAAGTACCCTTCACTGCTAGAGGCCCTTAGGAGCCAACCACCCTACCTGTTACCCCCAGTAAGCCTCATCCATTGGGATTGCTGAGAGGTAGTCTCAGGCCATGCCCCTTTTCTCCACCAACTTGCAAACGCACCTCCTGGAGCACTGCTGCTTGGGGGATGAAGTCCACTTTAGTCTTGAGGCCCTCAGGACACAAGGGCACCTCATTCCCCACCAGCAGTGTGCCAAGATGTGCATTTGCAGAGTGGTGTAAAAAGAGGCATGGCCTTCAACCACATCTCAGCAATCCCACTGTGTGGGGCTTACTGGAGGAACCTGGTGGGCTAGTTGGCCTCTAAGAACGCTCAATAGTGATGGGGACTTCATCCCCCAACCAAGAGCACACCAGGAGGCGCATTTGCAGAGTAGTGGAGAAAGGGGGCGTGGCCTCGGACCCACTCATGCATTTTTTTTTTTAAAAAGCCCAAGGGATGTGGCGGTTCCCAGGGCTGCTGGGGGCCCACGTGGCCCCCCTGCACTTAATAAACATAGCCCCGGGGAGGTGGCGGTCCCTGGGGCTGTGAAGCCCTTGTGGGCCCCCACATATCTAATTACGATTGCCCCCAGGACCTGGCCCACCCTGCCCTCTTTCCTTGTTTTTTATTGTTTTCTTACCTTTTTTCTTGTGACTCGGTTCAACCGAGTCACAAGATAGCTTTGCCAATATCTTTGGCGCTGTTTTGATGAATCTTCTCAACATTTTCAAAACTAATGGCCCACTCACTTCAGCTGTTGTGTTGAAAGTTTCACGGTGATTCATCAAGCGGGGGCTGAGATAAAGAGAGGGTCCCAAAACACGTTTTCTCCATGTTAATTTCAATAGGAAACTTTAGACATGGCTACAGCCTGAACTGCTGAACGGAATTACACCACATTTGGCAAAAAGGTAGCTCTTGGTTCAGAAAGCACTCTTTTTGTTAAATGGTGTAAATACATTCAGTAGTTCCTGAGAAATGTAAACAGTTCTCAGAACCAACTATCTGCAATTCCGCAGGTTTCTTAAAACTGAGCTCTTCTGAATCCCTTCACTGACTTTGTAGCACTTCCGTAGCGCGGAGATACCCCTTCGGAAGTGATTCGGGCACTTAACAAGACAAAAAAAAAAATATATATACAACTGGGGAAGAACCCTCCCAATCTTGTGCCTACAATCTGATTGGCTGCCAATACTTCAAACCAGGAAGTGTTGGCAGCCATTTTGTAACTCGGTTAAACTGAGTCACAAGAAAAAATGTTAAAACAACCTCAAAAAACAAGAAATGGGGTCCGGGTAGAAATACCCTGACCCCCTAGGCCTGCTCAGGGGGTCCCACATGGACCGCCAGGGCCACTAAAAGCATTTTTGTTATTGATTATCAGCAGGATTCGCAGTAGATCCACGAATATGGCCAAATTTTCTTTTTTTTTTTAAAACAAAGGTCTTCATTTCCTTCAGGCCCCCAGGTGGGCCTGATCCTGGGGGCAATATTAAAAAGAGATGCGAGGGGGACCGCCACCTCCCCGGGGTTTATGGATTGAATGCAGGGAGGCTATGCGGCCCCCGCACAGCCCCAGGGACAGCCACCTCCACGGGGCTTTGTTCTAAAATAAATGCGTGGGGGGCTCCTGCCCCCTCCATGCAGCCCAGGGTACCGCCACCTCCCCAGTGCTAATTATCTTAAATGTGGGGAACCACGCTGTCCCCCGCAGCCACCTCCCTGGGGATGAATTCAGAAAGATGCGTGGGGGCTCAAGTCCCCCCACAGAGCCCCTGGGGCTAAGTTTAAAAATAAAGTGTGGGGGGCTCAAGCCCCCCACAGCCCTGGGGACCACCTCGTGGAGCTGTAAATGGCCTTGAGGACCGCCAACCCCCATGGCCGGCTCCAGCAATGTTCCGGGATGCCCACCCAGGGACATTGCAATTTGCTGCTCCTGCCAAGCCATAGCAATACTCTAGTCGGTTTCATGGAAGCGAGAATGTAAAAGGCTCTTGCTTCCATGAAGTGGGGCAGAATTGCTTTTGGGCAGAGAGAGCTGCATGTTTGCAGCTCCCTCTACCCAAATCAATGCCAGCTCCCACAGAAGGCGGGGAGCCGGCAGGGACCAAGGGGCCTTGAGGCCCCCACGCGGTCCCCAACGATGTGGCCATGCCCCGGGGCTATATGGTGCAGGCTCCCCTACCCATAGATATATTTTTTTAAAAGCATAAGGCCCGGCCCTGGGGGATGGGGTGCCTGGGGCTGAAATTGGCCTCAGGAGAGAGGCCGTGAAGGGTCCTCCCTCCTGTTTTATAACAATTAAAAAAACAATGGGTCAGACCATGAGAATTGGGTCCTTGGGGCCCTAAATGGTAAAGGATAGGGGGGCCACACAGCCCTCCTTCCTGAAATAAAAAAAATACATCGGAAGCCCACAACTCGCCGGAGGCCCCGCCCCCTTTCTCCACTACTCTGCAAACACACCTCCTGGCACGCTCTTGGTTAGGGGATGAAGTCCCCTTCACTGCTGAGACTCCTTAGGGGCCAACTAGCCCACCTGTTACCTCCAGTAAGCCCCACACAGTGGTTTTGCTGAGAGGTGGTCAGAGGTCACACCCCTTTTTCCACCACTCTGCAAACGCGCCTCTCGGTGCACTGATGGTTGGGTGATGAGGTCCCCTTGCCTCCAGAGGGCCTCAGGAGCAAAGTAGAGTTCATCCCATAAGCAGTGGTGCGCCAGGAGGCGCGTTTGCAGAGTAGTGGATAAAAAGGCCGCAGCCTGTGACCACCTTTCAGCAATCCCACTGTGTGGGGCTTACTGGAGGTAACAGGTAGGCTGGTTCATTCTCAGCAATTTGGCAGAGGCTGTAGGCGCTCCGGGGTTCTTAGAGGCCTCACAATTGCAGGATGAGACAGCACACCATGATTATTATGTCCTGGAAGCAGCCGGCAGGGTTTGGTGCCAATTCTCTGCAGCAGGCCTTCGGTGCTCAGGTCAGCAGCTCATCTTTGTCCATTGCTCTTCATAGGTCCATCAAACCTAAGTTGCTAGGTCCAAAGATGCCACCAAAATACTACATTTAGGGGTGTTAAAGGGGGAGCTAGGTAGTATCTAATGGACTACCTACCTTTAGGATGTCTACACCCTCTAAGTGGCCACCTCCTGTGAGAAGAGGCACTACTCTAGCCTGATAGGTTGATTTTTCACCATCTGAAGATGGTGAATTTGCAAAAATAGTGTCTACATCGCTTGCCACATCGTAGGGGTGCTGATGGCTAAATGTGTGCACTCCTCCTCATCTAACTAATTTTCCCACCTTTCCTCCCACCAAATGTGGGACAGGCATCCTGCACTATCTGGAGATGCCTGGCTTGGATTTAAAAGGTGGCACCGCCTTTGAAGCTTCCCGCCTGGGATACCATTACGGCCTGGAGGAGGTGTGAAGCCTCTGAGATCACTGGTTCTCACCCCATGACATCAGAAACATGTCTAGTGCTGGCAGGCTGTCTAGGACTAGACAGAGACCACACCAGGCCATGTTAGGTTTTCAGGGGACCCTATGAATAAATCCAACATTGGCATCAGTGAGAATTTATAAAGATGAGATGTTTGGTACCAAACATCTTGGGGTACAGTGAACTCATCATGCAGCTAGGAAGCTCGTAATGATAACTATCGAGCCCATGTACTCTCTATGGCTTTCCTGTGCACTTCCTATATCCAAGAATGGGTTGGATATTGTAGGGCCACATCTGCTCTTGCAGCTACATCCACACACAGGATATGGTGCATTCTGCCTTAGGGCTATAAGGCCTGCAGTATGAGTGACCTATTCCTCCTGCAGTGTATGGGTCATGGCACACAGGGTTGTGTGCCAAGTCGATTCTTTCGTTTTCTCTGCACCAACACACTCAGTCTGAGGTAGCAGTTGGCCTGGTCTTGATGAGCAGTCCCTGGGGTGGCACAATTGGTGGTGCAACCTCATAGGAGCCTCCTCAGTACCCATGCCCTAGGTACCAGGCGTACCATTTACTAGGGACTTACAGGGTTTACTGAAGTCATGGCAATCATGGTACAGTTTTGGGAAAGAGATCTCACACTGGGAATCTGATTAGCAGGGACCCAGTGCACTTACAGTTCACAATCACACCAGGCATCATTCAAAAATGAGTCTAACCATGTCAAAAGAGGCACTTTCCTACAATATAAATATACTGCCAAGGTTACAGGGACGTTATAGTTAGGCTCTGATTTCACTCTTACAAAACGATAGAAATTCAACAGTTATAGTTACCTGTGCTAACAATAACTTACACCCCCGCAATGCACTGCTTATGACCTCACATATTACATCACTCATAACATGGTAACTGAAAACACTGATGACATCTTAAATTACATCCCTGATGGCATCATCCTATGATTACAGGATCCTGAAGGAATTTACCAACCCTGTTATATGTACCTCCACTATCCCAACATCGTGGGTTCCTTGTAACGATCTCACAGACCACCTTGAACAAAACATCTCCAAAATATATGAATCCTTTACAAAAAATACCAAACCAGTAGGGCAATTTCAATTTAAACCTACTCCTGAGCAAGTGCTGGTCCTGCTTAACCAGATTGAATCTGGGTCACCAGAGGATCCTGTTCTGCCATACATTATGGCTACTCTGGCCCCAGCACTTCTTTCCGCAGTCACAGACCTGTGTAACCTCTCTTTGAGTCTATAAGCTCTTCCAACTAAATAAAAAGCAGCCTGGCTCAGACTGATTCTCAAGAAACCTAGGGTGGATCCCAAGGATTTGATCAATTACAGATCTATATCACTGCTCCTCTTTCTTGGAAAGATCACAGAGACCCTAGTCAACCAACAACTTGTATCTTTTTTGGAAACCCATTCCCTGCTGGACCCCTCTCAGTCAGGTTTCCAGGCATCTTATAGCAAAGAAACAGCCTTGGTGGAGGCCACTGATACAATCAGACTTGCCTTGGACCAGGGAAACTCAGCCATGCTTTTTTCCTGGATCTATTGGCAGCTTTCAACACCGTCTCTCATGTAAGCCTAATTCAGAGACTAGGGAAGATTGGTGTCGGAGGCACAGCACTCGAATGACTGAAAAACTTTCTGTTGGATCGGACACATGTGGTACAGTTTGATCTCTTTAACTCCAGAATCATGGCCTTAGATGAGGGGGTTCTGCAGGGATCCACCTTAAGCCCCACTCTTTTCAATGTAATATGGCACCTTTGGTCAAAGTTATTAGATCATGTGACTTTGATGCAATTTCAAATGCAGATGGCACACAACTTGCCATCACTATGGGGCCCAACCCTGAGTCTACTGAACACAAATTCAGGGACTGTATGGTAAAGATTGCTTCCTGGATGTAAGAAAATGTTCTTCAGCTGAATTCCAGCAAAACAGAAATTCTGCTCTTTAGGAAAGCACATGCCGTCTGGTGAAACGAATAGTGGCCGACTGAATTGGCACCGACTCCAACCCCAAAAAGAGTGGTCAAAAACCTGGGTGTACTAATAGATGACAACCTCTCCATGAAAGAGCATGTAAACTGAACCACTGGCATATGTTTTGGACTGAAGCGTATGCTCAGAAAAATATTTCAATGGATACCTTTGCATACCAGGAAAACACTCACCCAGTCATCCATAGTGAGTCGCCTGGACTACGGGAACTTCTTAATGGTCGCAATGTACAAAGGCTTATTTTCCCAACTCCAAGTTGTTCAGAACACAGCTGCCTTCCTGGTCTGCAACCTTCAGCTCCGTCCTCCATCTGAACCTACAATATAATCCCTCCATTGGCTTTCCATAAAAAAGTGTGCACTTTTTAAACTTCTCTGTCTGGTTTTTGAAATCCTTGCATGGAAATCGTTCATGCTACTTGAAAAACAAGCTGCAGCCATACATTACAGCCTGCCATTTCAGATCTAGCGAGTTACTACTGTTACGCCTAAGACGAATTCGTACAGCCAGGCATGGGGGACGCTCCTTTTCTTTCCTCGCCCCTCAACATTGGAATCAGTTGCCTCTGCAGCTATTTTCTGGCTCTGACTTATTTTCATTAAAAAAATCTTTAAAAACATGGCTGTTTAACCTCCAATGTTATTTTGAACTGTGACCTGTGTAGGCTGCACAAGCGCTGAGAGATCCCCTTGGTGATGATGTGTGCACTCTAGAAATGCAATTTTTATAACATAATTGTATCGTAAACGTTTCTGAAACTTATAGATATATACTAAGCTACAGCATAAGTTAAATTACTATTCTTTCTGTACTAGTAATTAGTCATACTATTTCTGCAATATCTCATCTGAGTGGCTGTCTGACTGTCTGTATCAGTGTATGAGTAGATGTCTCAGTGGCTGTATGGGTGACTGAGTGGGTGTGTGAGTGACTGTATGGATGTGTTATTGGGTTTGTGAGCAGCTGTATGGGTGAGTGAGTAGCTGTGTGAGTGGCTGTATTGGAGAGTGAATAGGTGTGTGAGTGGCTGTATGGGTGAGTTAGTGACTGTGTGAGTGGCTACATAGGTGTGTGAGTGGGTGTATGGGTGAGGCAGTGTGTATGGGAGTAGCTGTATGGGTGAGTGAGTAGCTGTTTGAGTGTGTGTATAGGTAAGTGAGTGGGTGTGAGTGGCTGTATTGGAGAGTGAATTTCTGTGTGAGCAGCTATAAGGGTAAGTGAGTGGTTGTATGGATGTGTGAATGGGTATGTAAGTGGTTCTGTGGGTATGTGAGTGGGTTTGTGAGTTTTTGGATGAGTGAGTGGCTGTTACAGTGGATGCATGGGTATTTGAGTAGGTATGTGAGTAGCTGTATTGGTGAGTGAGTGGCAGTGTGAGTGGATGTATGGGTGAGCATGTGGGTATGTGAGTAACTGTATGGATGAAGGAGTGGTGTGTGAGTTTCTACATGGGTGAGTGAGTGGGTGTGTGAGTGGCTATAAGGGTGTATGCATGTATGCATGTCTATATGACTGGTTGTGTGAATGGCTGTATTGGTGAGTGAGTGGGGGCATGATTAGCTGTATGGGTGAGTTAATAGGTGTGTGAGTGACTGTATCATTGAGTGGATGTGTGAGTGGCTCTATTGATGAGTGATTGTTTGTGTGAGTACTGGTATGTGTATGTGCATAGATCTGTGGGGGTTGTGCAGGAGTAGAAGTGGGTGTAGAAATGGTTCTATGGGTATGTTAGTGGCTCTGTGGATTATGTCATCAGTGATGTCATCAGTAATTTAATTTGAGATTTTATCAGTGATGTCACTGACCATGTAATGAGTGATGTAATATGTGAGGTTATAAGCAGTGCATTGTGGGGGACATAAGTTATAGTGAGCTCGGGTAACTATAACTACTGAATTTCACTGGTTTTTCATGAGTGAAATCTAAGCCTAACTATGACTTCCCTGTAACCTTTTGTTTTTTGCTTTGAATTTCTAATGTTTTTTAAGTTCTAGTTCCTAAATATAACATTCCTGTAACCTTTCTTTTTTTCAGTAAATCTCTATGGTTATTAATGTTATTTCCTAGCTATACCGTCTCTGTGACCTTTTTTTAATTTCTATGTTTTTTAATGTTATTTCCTACTATAACGTCCGTGTACACTTTGTTTTTTTTTAGTAAATTTCTAAGGCTTTTTTTTTTAAGTTCTAATTCCTACCTATAACATCCCCGTAACCTTTGTTTTTTTAGTTAATTTCTAGGGTTATTAATTTTATTTCCTAACTATAATGTCTCTGTAACCTTTGTTGTTTTTAGTGAATTTTCAGTTTTTTAATATTATTTCCTAATACAACATGTGAATTTCTAAGGTTTTTTAAAATTATATTTCCTAACTAACTTGTAACCTTTGAGTGTGGTTTTGTTAGTGGCTATATGGGTTTTGTAGGTGTGTGAGTGGCTGAATGGGTGTTTGAGTAGATGTGTGAGTGTCTGTATGGGTCTGTGAGTGGGTGCGTGAGTGGCTGTATGGGTCTGTGAGTGGGTGTGTGATTGTCTGTATGAGTCCGTGAATAGGTGTATGAGTGGCTATAAGCTCTGTAATTGGGTGTATGAGCTGCTGTATAGGTCTGTAAGTAGGTGTTAAAGTGGCTGCATGGGTCTGTGAGTGGGTGTGTTACTAGTTGTGTGAGTGGGTTTGTGAGTGAATAGCTGTATGGGTGTGTGAGTGTCTGTGTGAGTCTGTGAGTGTATGTGAAAGTGGCTGAATGGGTGTGTGAGTGGGTGTGTGAGTATCTGTGTGGGTGTGTCAGTAGCTGTCTAAGTGACTGGGCCAGAACGGAACTTCACCTGCCAGTTTATCCAGCAGGACTCTACAGTTTTGCAGAAAAAGCCTACCCAACTGAAGTACTTTCTACTGGTTAATTAGTAAGTGCTGCCTTGATGAGTAAATGTCTAGTGCATATTGTACACTACAGCTGTGTGAGGGACCACGAGGTAATGCCTCCAATGACCTTGTGTGCGTGTAATTTCGGCAATGTACTTGTTCCTCGAAGGCCTTCATCCACAAATCTGTGATAACATAAATCCTCGTCAAGAGAAGATGACGAGACTACAAATAGGTGAATCTCCACCAAACAGAGCTATTTCCTCCTACTTATATGAAGTAAGAGTTTCTTAGTTTAGTGGTGATGTCCTCATATTCCTCTGCATCAAGAATGCATCGCCAAAATTAGCAGGAAAGATACTCAGAGGCCTTTTAGTAAGCTGTCCATCAATGTGGGAAAAGGCGGGAAGACCTTTGCATACTACTAAGAGCAATGGGAAGGGCCTAACGGGCGGACCTTACAGATGATTTTGGGCATTTGCATACTCAGGGTAAATAAAAGGGAGAACCATGGACTCTGCTTTCAAAACAAGAGAGAAATCACTCGTCACAGTCACCACAGATCAGATTGCCCTCCAATAGATCAACGATGCATTCACCTCCATTAAGGATTTCAGATTGTTTTTTTAGAGTGGAATACGAGAGGAAACACACTTCCTTTGCCTTCCCTAAACCAAGAAGTTAGGATGATTTGTGCTTTACAGAAGTGGAGCTTCACTGGGGCACCTGCTGTGTTTACATTTGTAGGTGTTTCCCGTTGAGGGTTAATTTCTGTGAAATGAGCATCAGGGCCAAAACGGAACCTCATTTTTTCCAAGAACAGTCCACAGTTTTGCTGAAAATGTCTACTCAACTGGAATACTTTCTACTGGTTAATTAATAAGTGCTAACTCATTGGGTAAATGTCTAGCGCATATTCAACACAACAGCTGCAGAAAAGGACCACGAGGTAATGTATCCAGCGACCTTGGGTGCCTGTAATTTTGGCAATGTGGTTGTTCCCTGAGCATCTTCATCCACATATCTGTGATAACATGAATCATCAACAAGAAAATACAACAAGACCACAAAGAGGTGTAGTTCCACTTGATAAAGTAAAGGGGAGGGGAGCCATGCAGCCCCCCTCAATGGGCCAATTTTGGTCCTAGGGACCTCATCCCCTGGGCCTGGCATGTTGATGCAGGAGCCAGCATTGCTCCTGCATGCAGGCAGCAGCCAAAAATGCTGCTCCCTGCATGTGGGAGCAATCCTTTTATCTGTCTTCTTGCCCGCTTCTTGCCAGATGACTGGTCAGTATTCCTACTCCCACCTACTGGGATAGAACTTACTGTTTGTTCTTGCTTGGTGGGAGCTGTCACATCAGCACCATCTTGCAAAAGTGTTGGTGACCACAGGAGTAGCCTTAAAATGCTCATTTTCTCATCATGTACAAATAATTTGAAGGTGAAATTGTAAAATATGAAATCATTAATTGCAATAAACATCCTTCAATAACAAAAATTAAAACATTGCAGGAATCGACATACTATTATAAGACATATACATCAAACAATCATGCCCAAGTGGGCTCACAATTATATAAATGAATAACATCTCATATATCGTGTTTAATAAGTGACAGTTATCTCAATAGTAGTCTTATCATCAGTCAAATAGCTATGTGTCCTCTTTTGTGCCAAAATAAAAGGACAAAAGTATTTTAAGGCTGCTTAATCCTACATAAAAAATAACAGAATGTGAATATTTTATGCTAAACATGGTTGGTCAAAAATATACATACACAGCTAACCCAAGTAGGTTTACCTTATTTCACAAGATGTAAATTAAACGCAAAATAATATCAAAGCAGACTGCTGATGCTGTACATAATAAATCCTATTGTGAGGTAAGTGTGGTAATCCAACAGACTCAGTCCAGTACTGTAAAATGAATCAAATAGAATAAATTAAATGCTATAAAGCAAACATGCAATTATCATTCCCCATAATATTAAATACGTCAATCTAAAGGAGCCCCAATTAAATCAAAGGAGTTCAAACTCTAAAATAGGAGAAAATGAACAAAATAAATTATTGCTAAATTTAAGTAGTCATCAATTTGACTCCTTAGCCTTCCCAAGTAATACCTGTGTGAAAGATAGAAAATACCAAGTAAAAATATTAATGTTAACAATTGAAGAGAGAAGCCAAAACTACAAAATCTGAATAGCAGTAAATACACAGTCATTCCCCCAGATGCAAAGCTAATTCTTCATCCATATTAAGCCCTAACAGGTACTCTGTGCTGAAATTGATCATATAGTGGGATTCCAACCTTCTGAGTGATAATACTCTGTCACCACCACAAATGTTATCTGGGTTCTCATCAAAAGCAAAAAATTGCAATAAACCAGTATTACTTGAGTGGTGTTCCTTGAAATGCCTTGCAACCGGATTTTGTTTGTCACAGTGGGTGATGACTCTCTTGTGTTCCAATACACGTTTGTACCTTGTGAATAGTGCTACTGATGTACTAAAGGTTGCAAGGGCATACACACAATAATAAGAGATACAGGATAAGCCCTTGAGGATCTTAAATTCCTGGGTGGTCTTTTGGAATAGTACAATTGTACATTCATGCTGGATTTTAATGCTTTGGAATCTTTGCATGTCACAAACCCAGCCATCCTGATAACTCCCCCAACATCCTTTTGACTGGAAATCATGTTCCTGCATAACATTATCTTTAAGTGATCCAATTCTTCTGCAAGAGATTTTAGGATGGGTCGCCACATATTTCAAAATCACATCATCAGTATGTAACACATACCAGTATTTTTGAAGTACCCCTCTGACTTTTTTGGCTTGCTTGCTGTAAGTTGTGACAAACCCGATAGGCTTACTCTCACTAGGGATTTTGTTCCTCGAATTAAGAAGATCATCTCTTTTAAGTTTCCCAACCTTCATGTTGGGTGCTTGAGGGTCTCTAGGCTATATCACTTCAGACAAAACCTGTCCATCATAGCCTTTATAACCTCAAATTCAGCATCATTGCTGCAGTTACGTCTGGCTCTTATTAACTCACCATAAGGAATGCTATAGACTAAATTCTAAGTATATTTGCAGTTAGCATGTAATACGCTACTGCTGGCAGTCTCTTTACAAAATAGCCTAGCCTCAATTTGTGAGTTATTGATAGTGAGTTTCAAATCAAGAATTTCAAGAGTATTTTAATAAATTTTACTGGTGAAACTCAGGTTCAAATCATTCATATTGAGTTCATCAGCAAACTTATGGGCAAGCTGTTTGCAGCCTTTCCAAATGACGACGATGTTGTCAATATACCATGTCCACCTGTTCATCATAGAGATGGATCTTAGCCATGGTTTGTTCCTCCCACCAGCCCATGAAAAGATATGCATAACTGGGAGTGAAGCAACTCCCCATTGCTCTTCCCTGGCTCTGCCGTTTATGTTTTTTTATCAAAAATGAAAACAATTGTTATCCAAGCAGGACCTGATAATGTCGAGAACCATCTAGGTATGCGGTAAATATGAGAGAGATCTGCTCTCAAGAAATGGCAGCAGGCTTGCACAACTAATTCATGAGGGATGCAAGTATGTATATAGGCTACTGACATATATTCCCATTAAGAGAAAGTCATCTTCCAATGTGATCCAATTGAGGATTCTGAGGAAATCTCCACTGTCCTTCACATTGAAAGGTAATGACTCAACAAAAGGTCTAAGGAAATAGTCCACATAACGAGAAGTGTTCTCACAGTAACAACCCATTAATGAGACAATAGGTCTCTCTGGTGGATTGTTAAGGTCTTTATGAATCTTGGGTAGTAAGTATAATGCAGGTGTCTTAGGTTGTTTGCTGTCAACACAGAACAAGGGACCCTTATAGTCGGAAGGGACCAAGGGTAGTGGTAAGTTATCAGAGACAGCGGTCCCTTTCAAAAGGAGTACAGACATCTAACCACAATACTACAATCAGGATTTGGTCTAAATGTGTTCAATGAAATTTTTTTAAAGATTTATTATCAAGAATTAAAGCATAAATATTACAAAAAAACATAAAGTGAGCAGGACGTGATGGGGTATCTGGAAATCAACAGATTTCCTTACCTTAGGCATAAAACTTAAAAGTGACTTGGTGGTAAGAATAGGCAATAACAACAGTCATGATAACAAAGACCCAATCCACAAGCTTCCTCCAGTATATTCTGTTTTCCACCTCAATGTCAGCTTTCCGGCTAGGTATATGTTGGAATGTGGTTTATTAGTAGGGGTAAGTAGGTACCTACCACTAGTAATAAGGCCATAATCACAAAAGAAGGTCCATGTAAGGATGTGGCGTGATCACTCACCTGAAATCTCCGGATGTCTGCAGGAGCGATAAATGACAATGCTCCCAATACTTAGAACACCTCTCAGTGGTGCGACTAGAACACTGACAGATCTTCCAAAAGGGAAGGGGAAGTTAATGAAAAAGAAGAGAAGAGAAAAACACTGCTTCTTCACTCAGCCTGGTCCAGCCGGGCACCACGTCTTGGGTCTCTGAGGAATCTACAGCGTTTGTTTGTGTAATACTCTGCCAGTAAAACTCGCAAGTTTAGATATATCAATGTCATATAATAAACGTGTATTCACCTAATGCAAGGACCACTGGCAGCCTCTTAATATCTCAATCCGAAGGAGTGGTAGATATGAATATAATATGATTTCTCCTTATAGTATATTTCGTGCTTTGGTTTACAAGTATAGTCTCTTGTTCCAACAGGAGTAAGTATTTCAAAATAAAAGATTCAAAGGAAAAACAAAATAAGGCAGAACTTAACAAGAAAAGAACTAAAGCATATGTCACCATTCATAACGTGCACTCGTGCTTCAAGAACAAGTATCACCTTTCATAACGTTCACTAGAGTTTCCAATTTCTGAACTTGCCACAGGAAAGTACAGCACATTATGCCACAATGCTAACAATAAGAAAAACTGAATACAAACACTGTTCGTTAATTCCTAAAGGGTGATAAACACACTAAAAGTCTTTGATTTCTTCTTCCCAAAAGTCTTGTATTTGGGCATTAGACTGAAACCAAGAAAATCGCTTTCAAAAGCAATGATGCCACTTGAGAGAGTCACTGGTTAATGTTCTACACTGAGGGTGAAAGAAGTAGCCAAGCGCAAAGTCAAGAAGTCACAGACAAGATGAAAAGACAAGTGGAAGAAATGTGCAGCACTTAGCTTTTCCATTGCACAAGTAATCCTCTTGAAAGCCTAATCGAAAAGTTGGAACAGGCGATGGCACTTGACAGCCGGAGAGATGCTGAGACAGCAACCTGCAGGAATCCAGGAAATAAGCCAAGCACAGGCATGTGCAGGGCTTGCCCAATTAAAACCAACAGGACAGGTGCTTCTAAACATGAGGCAAACCACGCCCCTCCACATGAGGCAAACCACACCCCTCCACATGCAGTTGCACAAGGCTTGCCACACCCACCAATATGACAGTTTACTATCACATGGAAAACCACGCCTCTCCACATGCAGTTGCACAAGGCTTGCCACACCCACCAATATGACCGTTGGCTATGACATGTCATAATGAAGGCAGTGCAACAAGCATTGCTTCAATTAAACAAGCATTGGTATTTACAGGTTGAATGAAACAAGCATTGCTACAACCAATAGAATCCTGCAGTAGTGAATGTAGAAGCAGTATTTAAAACCCTATAAAGGATAATAAACAAGGGCAACCAAGGAGCCTAGGGGGTGGGTACAAATGAGACATGGTGGGGCCTCGGACCGGAACGGTTCCCTGACAGTCCAGTCAAGGTCTCAATAAAACATTCTCTTGCTCAACCCTTGGTAGCTGGCTGCGAGCAGACAGGTGTCTTAGGCATTTGAAAACCCCAATACATGAAATTGGTGAGACACAACACACAGCAAAAATCGACCACACATTTATAAAAATAAGTTATGTTTTTATGAACAACTAGTCGCCAAAACGACTGAAATCGAATGTAGGGAACTGGAGATATGAATTTTTAAAGATTAAAAGTAAAACTAGCCCTTGAAAGCAAATAGCGCTCAAAGCGTTAAAGAGAGTCGCACTGGACCAAGACAAAGTCCAGAGTTCAGGCCACCACATTGTAACACTGTTACATTTACTTCCATAAGTGTTTCTTGATGCAGGAAGGTGGTCCACAGCACCAGTCAAGGGTTCAGATGCTCTTTTTTGGTTCTTGGGGTTTGGGACTATAACTCCCACAATGCACCTGGTCAGCGTTTTACAAAAGTTGCTTCAAATTCTCCAAACTTCTGGAACCACTTCCTGAAGTTCCTCTTGTGGTTTCAACATTTCGAAAACACCAATCCAAGGGTCTTGAAGCTCTGAGAAGGTCCTTGGGATTTTGGAACTACGTTTCCCACAATGCACCTGACCAAATCCTTAAAAGTCCACTGGACACAGTCCAGATGGCTTCTTCTTGGTGGAGATGATGCAGGAGGAACTGTTTTAACTGTTGCTTAATGTGAGCCCACTCCTTCCACTTTTTTTTTTATAACAAATTTTATTTGGTTATTTTGCAGTATAACGGGCGTTAGCCCTACAATATCACGCATGAGCAGAGGGATAAGTTTCGCATCGATAACCATTTTCATGATGATAAGCATTACCCGCCAAACATGCAGGCAAAACAATAATACAAACAATATGCAGACAGTGGTCAATCTCCATGATATAGCACATGATGCAGCAGATTCAAAATATATGTTACAACAAGGCAATAAGACAATCAAACGATATAGCATGGGGTGATACCCGTCAGGGATTGGAGGGTGCCACTCATAGGTCCTCCTCGGGCAGGGGGGGTAGGTCAATTCCGCGATATGTCGCCCATCGTGACCAAATCTTGCGATGTTTCCTGGGGCAACCCCGGGCGTCAAAGACTGCAATCTCAGCTCCCATACATTTATCTACTGCGTTCTTCCATTTGCCTATAGTCGGGGGAGATGACGCCTTCCACCCCTGTGCAATGTCCCTCTTGGCAATAGTAAGGGCGAGGAACAGCAGATGCTGTTTATTACGGTTCCCCCCGATGTCGTCAGTGGAGTGCAATAAAAACAGCTGTGGGTCAAGTGGAAGCACCCACCCCAGCACCTCATTAAGACATGACCGAACCCTGTTCCAAAAGGGCTGCAGGGCCGTGCAGGCCCATACCATATGTAGGAAGGACCCATCCACCCTGTCGCACCGCAAATACACCGGGGACTGGATGACCCCCATTCGCCACAGTCGTACCCTAGTGTAATACACTCTATGTAAGTATTTAAACTGGATGAGCCTGTAGCGTGTGGAGACTGCCGCGCCCCTCGGTCTGGCTATTCAGGAATGTCTGTCTGCCAGGTCAGTCGGGTTTTGTCGAGAGTGGTGGGAGTGTGGGTCGTCAGTGTTTGATATATTTGTCTGATTTTGTGTAGTCCAAGGTCCCCCATAAGCAGGCGGCCTTCCAAGGGCTGTAACTCGGGGAGAACCTCTATATTTCGGATCTGGGGGGAGAGTGCGTGACGGAGCTGTAAAAATGTAAAAAATTGTGACTTGTGGAGGTCAAAGTCTGTTTGCAATTGTTGAAATGATTTTAAGATAGTGCTCCTCAATACGTCCCCAAGGGTCGAAATCCCCACCAGGTTCCATCCCCGGAACCCACTCAATGTGGTAGCTGTTCTGAGGTGTGTACCATGCCACAGGGGGGTTTGACGAGTAAGTTTCCCTTTCCACCCCATTTGTCTGGTCTTGGCCCTCCATAACTGTATGGCTACTCTACCAGCCGGTGGTAGATGGTCAAGCCGCGTGGAGCTATATAGCAAGTGGAGCAGAAGGACTTGTTCCATTGCAGCGTGCTCAATAGCATATGCCAGATCAGTAGGAGAATTATACCACCATTCGTTAATTACAAGGATGTGAGACGCAACATAGTATGAATAAATATCAGCTGCCACTATCCCCCCACAATATGTAGACTGGCACAAGTGCGGAGCGCCACGCGAACGGCACCACCACCCCAGAGGAAATTGTTTTGTATTGCATTTACCTGTGCAAACCAAGCACGAGGGAGAGGATAAGGAAAATTTTGGAGGCGATATAGGATCCGAGGCAGAGAAACCATCTTAAAGATGGCTGAACACCCATAGAGGGAGAACGGACCATATCGTTGTTTCATTCTTGAGACTGATTAACAATGGGGTGAAATTGTGTGTCCATGAAATCTTGGGGCAGGGGGAGATGTAGATCCCCAAATATGTGAACCCATCTGTGGCCCGGGAGAGCTGTGCGGCCCATGATTCACAGCCTTGGTGTCCACACACTGGGAAGAGGATGGATTTAGCGGGATTGGCGTGGAGGCCCGTAGTGCCACCAAATACCCTAAGAATTTGCAGTATGCGGGGTCCAGAGTACCATGGGTCTGTCATGAAAAAGAGAACGTCATCAGCGTATAATGCTATACGATCTGACCGTGATCGGGACCAATCGAACCCCCTGAGCACCGGGTCACTTCTGACCCAGGCCGCCAGCAGCTCGACTGCTAGGGCAAACAACAATGGGGATGGTGGGCAGCCCTGATGGGTACCCCTCTGAATCGGAAAAGGGCGAGAGTGGTGTCCCGCAATCCAAACTGATGCCGTCAAATCTGTATACAACAGGCGTATATATGTCAGGAAGCGGGGTCCAAAGTTGATTGCCTCAAGCAATTGAAAAAGATAGACCCAGCTCAGCGAATCGAATGCTTTGTCAATATCCGCGAATAATAGGGCAGCGGGTCGGCCAAGGGTAAGGGCAGCAGCGATGGCATTATGGACTCGTCTAATATTGTGTCTAGTGGCTCTCTGTGGCATAAAGCCCGACTGATCAGGGTGGATCAGGTCCATGATACACCCCCTGAGGCGAACTGCCAGGACTTTCCCTAGTAATTTGGGTTCAAAATTGCTAAGGGAAATGGGGCGGTAAGAAGACGGGTCTTCCGGAGGTCGGCCAGGCTTGAGAAAAAGCACAATCTCCGCGTGTCGCCAGTCCCTCGGTAGAGTTGCCACGTCCGTAGCATTCGCGATGGTCGCCAAAAAATGAGGCCCTGGAAGAGGTATGTGGGATCGGAGGAATTCCATGGGGAACCCGTTGGGACCCGGGGCACGACCCGGCTGTAACGCATTGAGGGCGCCGGTCAATTCATCGAGTGTGATTGGGGTCTCCAGCCGTTCCCGGACGGAGTCTGGGAGCCGGCGAGGCGGAATGTTCACTAGGAACTCCGCAATGAGTTTGGCAGAAATCTGCTCCTGCCAGGCGTACTGGGATGTGAAATGCCTCGCAAATTCCCCCGCTACCCTCTCCGGTGTCGTGTATAGGGACCCGTCCGGACCACGAATAGTAGGTGTAATGGCCGGGGCACCATCTGCTTGACACAGTCTGTGGAGCATTTTACTGGATTTATCACCCCACTGATATATCCGATGCTGTGACGCCTCTCAAATCTCCTTGGCTTCATTTAATAGGTATTGACGCAGTTCTTGTTGTGCAAGGATCAGATTGCGGCGTAGGATGGGACTGGGATTGGAACTGAGCTGGGAAGACAGGGTCGCCTGGCGCACCTCTAGGGTATCAAGCTGCTCACCGCGTGTACGTTTCTCTTTTGTGCGATAGCTAATTTCATAACCTCGGACGGTCGGATTGAGGGCCTCCCAGAGAGTGGTACACGAGGGGGCAGAGGGACCGTTGTCTGCCAAATAGGTAGTGATCGCAGTATTGAGCATGTCTTGATAGTCTGGACTACGGAGGTGCCAAGGGGACATTCTCCAGCGGAATGGGGGCCTGCGTGAGCATGTGTGAAATCGCATTGCAACCGGGGAATGATCGGACAAACCGCGGGGTTGATGCTGTATCTGCGAAAATCTATGGAGAAACACCTGAGGGACAAAAAAATTATCTAATCGGGACTGCGACCCATGGACCGTCGAAAGGTATGTATAATCCCGCTCTGTAGGGAGGAATTCGCGCCATATGTCAGCCCAGTCCAGTGTTGATGCCAGTGTATGAAGTTTAGTCGGGCCCGATGGTTGAGGGGAATTTAAGTTGCGCTGTCGGTCTAAAGTCCCCATGGTGTTGTTCCAGTCGCCCCCCATCAGGGTCAAACCCATTGGAATGGTTCCCCATACCCCCAAAAGTTTTTCAACATAAGTAGCTCCTAGTGGCGGGGGAGCATAGATACTGCCAATGGAGATCTGTTCCCCATATATCTTACCCATGACGAAGAGGAATCGGGCCCCGGGATCCGCCCTTTGTGCTATATATTGAAACTGAGCCCTGCGGTGGATAAGGACAGCCACTCCCCTGGAACCCCTTGTGAACCCTGCATGGTAAATGTGATAAAAGCCGAAGCGGGCGAGGCACGGGACCTTTGTCCCCAGTAAATGGGTCTCTTGTAAGAGCAGGATATCTGCCCCATACCTCTTTGCCTGTCGTAGGACTGCGCCTCGTTTCACTTTATTCAGTATTCCCCAAACATTCCATGAGACCACCGTTAGGTCTCCGAGGGGGTCTACTTCACCGGGCATCATCTAGTCCCAGGGAGGGGTTGGATAAAGCAAGGAGATCTGCATAGAGGACAATGTGGAAAACAACCCACCGTCTGCATGTACCAAAAACATAAAAGCACTATAAAACTACAATCCAAAAGGAAACGCCCCCACCCGACACTACCAGGAACAAGGAGCATCTGTCGCGGTGCAGAGAATAGCGGACCCCCAACGGGGGGCCCCCTAATATCACACCAAAGGTTCCCACCCCACCCTATAACTCTAAGAAAACTGGGGGTGCAAGAGGTCCTTGGCTTAGCAGCCCAAAGTAAAGCTCCCACGCCCGCACAGAGAACAACATTACTAATGTGGATTCAAACATTGACAGTGTCTTACAGATTGCCATGTGAGCTGCGGGATAATCTGGATCTTTCAGGGCGGTTGCCCAGGGCTCGCTGACTCCCTGTCCGACCCTGGCCCTCGCCGCTTCTGAGACTTGTTAAGTCATGGCCACTGACTCCGAGAGCCACGAGAGGAGTCTGAGTCTAAGGACGATGGAGAATTCGCTCGGAGCTGTGGGTGCTCATCCGTCCAAGTGAAGACCGCCTCAGGGGTGTCGAAAAAATAAGACTTAGAGTTATATATTACGCGCATCCGGGCTGGATACAGCAGCATGTACTGTATGTTCAATTCTCTGAGTCTGCGCTTCGCAGCCATGAAGGATTGGCATTGTTGTTGAACCAGGCGCGTATAGTCCGGAAATATCATGATAGAGCGGGATTCATGTACAAAACTGTCTTTATGTGACCTGGCGAATCGCAGAATGGCATCACGGTCGGCATAGTTCATGATCTTTGCGATGAAAGGCCTTGGGACTGCACCCGCCGTTCCCAGACGGAGTCTGGGAGCCGGCGAGGCGGAATGTTCACTAGGAACTCCGCAATGAGTTTGGAAGAAATCTGCTCCTGCCAGGCGTACAGGGATGTGAAATGCCTCGCAAATTCCCCCGCTACCCCCTCCGGTGTTGTGTATAGGGACCTGTCCGGACCACGAATAGTAGGTGTAATGGCCGGGGCACCATCTGCTTGACACAGTCTGCGGAGCATTTTGCTGGATTTATCACCCCACTGATATATCCGATGCTGTGACGCCTCTCAAATCTCCTTGGCTTCATTTAATAGGTATTGACGCAGCTCTTGTTGTGCAAGGATCAGATTGCGGCGTAGGATGGGACTGGGATTGGAACTGAGCTGGGAAGACAGGGTCGCCTGGCGCACCTCTAGGGTATCAAGCTGCTCACCGCGTGTACGTTTCTCTTTTGTGCGATAGCTAATTTCATAACCTCGGACGGTCGGATTGAGGGCCTCCCAGAGAGTGGTACACGAGGGGGCAGAGGGACCGTTGTCTGCCAAATAGGTAGTGATCGCAGTATTGAGCATGTCTTGATAGTCTGGGCTACGGAGGTGCCAAGGGGACATTCTCCAGCGGAATGGGGGCCTGCATGAGCATGTGTGAAATCGCATTGCAACCGGGGAATGATCGGACAAACCGCGGGGTTAATGCTGTATCTGCGAAAATCTATGGAGAAACACCTGAGGGACAAAAAAATAATCTAATCGGGACTGCGACCCATGGACCGTCGAAAGGTATGTATAATCCCGCTCTGTAGGGAGGAATTCGCGCCATATGTCAGCCCAGTCCAGTGTTGATGCCAGTGTATGAAGTTTAGTTGGGCCCGATGGTTGAGGGGAATTTAAGTTGCGCTGTCGGTCTAAAGTCCCCATGGTGTTGTTCCAGTCGCCCCCCATCAGGGTCAAACCCGTTGGAATGGTTCCCCATACCCCCAAAAGTTTTTCAACATAAGTAGCTCCTAGTGGCGGGGGAGCATAGATACTGCCAATGGAGATCTGTTCCCCATATATCTTACCCATGACGAAGAGGAATCGGCCCCCGGGATCCGCCCTTTGTGCTATATATTGAAACTGAGCCCTGCGGTGGATAAGGACAGCCACTCCCCTGGAACCCCTTGTGAACCCTGCATGGTAAATGTGATAAAAGCCGAAGCGGGCGAGGCACGGGACCTTTGTCCCCAGTAAATGGGTCTCTTGTAAGAGCAGGATATCTGCCCCATACCTCTTCGCCTGTCGTAGGACTGCGCCTCGTTTCACTTTATTCAGTATTCCCCAAACATTCCATGAGACCACCGTTAGGTCTCCGAGGGGGTCTACTTCACCGGGCATCATCTAGTCCCAGGGAGGGGTTGGATAAAGCAAGGAGATCTGCATAGAAGAAAATGTGGAAAACAACCCACCGTCTGCATGTACCAAAAACATAAAAGCACTATAAAACTACAATCCAAAAAGGAAACGCCCCCCACCCCCACCCGACACTACCAGGAACAAGGAGCATCTGTCACGGTGCAGAGAATAGCAGACCCCCAATGGGGGCCCCCAAATATCACACCAAAGGTTCCCACCCCACCCTATAACTCTAAGAAAACTGGGGGTGCAAGAGGTCCTTGGCTTAGCAGCCCATAGTTAAGCTCCCACGCCCGCACAGAGAACAACATTACTAATGTGGATTCAAACATTGACAGTGTCTTACAGATTGCCATGTGAGCTGCGGGATAATCCGGATCTTTCAGGGCGGTCGCCCAGGGCTCGCTGACGCCCTGTCCGACCCCGGCCCTCGCCGCTTCTGAGACTTGTTAAGTCATGGCCGCTGACTCCGAGAGCCACGAGAGGAGTCTGAGTCTAAGGCCGATGGAGAATTCGCTCGGAGCTGTGGGCGCTCATCCGTCCAAGTGAAGACCGCCTCAGGGGTGTCGAAAAAATAAGACTTAGAGTTATATATTACGCGCATCCGGGCTGGATACAGCAGCATGTACTGTATGTTTAATTCTCTGAGTCTGCGCTTCGCAGCCATGAAGGATTGGCATTGTTGTTGAACCAGGCGCGTATAGTCCGGAAATATCATGATAAAGCGGGATTCATGTACAAAACTGTCTTTATGTGACCTGGCGAATCGCAGAATGGCATCACGGTCGGCATAGTTCATGATCTTTGCGATGAAAGGCCTTGGGACTGCACCCGCCGTTCCCGGACGGAGTCTGGGAGCCGGCGAGGCGGAATGTTCACTAGGAACTCCGCAATGAGTTTGGAAGAAATCTGCTCCTGCCAGGCGTACAGGGAAGTGAAATGCCTCGCAAATTCCCCCGCTACCCCCTCCGGTGTTGTGTATAGGGACCCGTCCGGACCACGAATAGTAGGTGTAATGGCCGGGGCACCATCTGCTTGACACAGTCTGCGGAGCATTTTGCTGGATTTATCACCCCACTGATATATCCGATGCTGTGACGCCTCTCAAATCTCCTTGGCTTCATTTAATAGGTATTGACGCAGCTCTTGTTGTGCAAGGATCAGATTGCGGCGTAGGATGGGACTGGTATTGGAACTGAACTGGGAAGACAGGGTCGCCTGGCGCACCTCTAGGGTATCAAGCTGCTCACCGCGGGTACGTTTCTCTTTTGTGCGATAGCTAATTTCATAACCTCGGACGGTCGGATTGAGGGCCTCCCAGAGAGTGGTACACGAGGGGGCAGAGGGACCGTTGTCTGCCAAATAGGTAGTGATCGCAGTATTGAGCATGTCTTGATAGTCTGGACTACGGAGGTGCCAAGGGGACATTCTCCAGCGGAATGGGGGCCTGCATGAGCATGTGTGAAATCGCATTGCAACCGGGGAATGATCGGACAAACCGCGGGGTTAATGCTGTATCTGCGAAAATCTATGGAGAAACACCTGAGGGACAAAAAAATAATCTAATCGGGACTGCGACCCATGGACCGTCGAAAGGTATGTATAATCCCGCTATGTAGGAGGAATTCGCGCCATATGTCAGCCCAGTCCAGTGTTGATGCCAGTGTATGAAGTTTAGTCGGGCCCGATGGTTGAGGGGAATTTAAGTTGCGCTGTCGGTCTAAAGTCCCCATGGTGTTGTTCCAGTCGCCCCCCATCAGGGTCAAACCTGTTGGAATGGTTCCCCATACCCCCAAAAGTTTTTCAACATAAGTAGCTCCTAGTGGCGGGGGAGCATAGATACTGCCAATGGAGATCTGTTCCCCATATATCTTACCCATGACGAAGAGGAATCGGCCCCCGGGATCCGCCCTTTGTGCTATATATTGAAACTGAGCCCTGCAGTGGATAAGGACAGCCACTCCCCTGGAACCCCTTGTGAACCCTGCATGGTAAATGTGATAAAAGCCAAAGCGGGCGAGGCACGGGACCTTTGTCCCCAGTAAATGGGTCTCTTGTAAGAGCAGGATATCTGCCCCATACCTCTTCGCCTGTCGTAGGTCTGCGCCTCGTTTCACTTTATTCAGTATTCCCCAAACATTCCATGAGACCACCGTTAGGTCTCCGAGGGGGTCTACTTCACCGGGCATCATCTAGTCCCAGGGAGGGGTTGGATAAAGCAAGGAGATCTGCTTAGAAGAAAATGTGGAAAACAACCCACCGTCTGCATGTACCAAAAACATAAAAGCACTATAAAACTACAATCCAAAAGGAAACGCCCCCCCACCCCCCACCCAACACTATCAGGAACAAGGAGCATCTGTCGCGGTGCAGAGAATAGCGGACCCCCAACGGGGGGCCCCCAAATATCGCACCAAAGGTTCCCACCCCACCCTATAACTCTAAGAAAACTGGGGGTGCAAGAGGTCCTTGGCTTAGCAGCCCATAGTAAAGCTCCCACGCCCGCACAGAGAACAACATTACTAATGTGGATTCAAACATTGACAGTGTCTTACAGATTGCAATGTGAGCTGCGGGATAATCCGGATCTTTCAGGGCGGTCGCCCAGGGCTCGCTGACGCCCTGTCCGACCCCGGCCCTCGCCGCTTCTGAGACTTGATAAGTCATGGCCGCTGACTCCGAGAGCCACGAGAGGAGTCTGAGTCTAAGGCCGATGGAGAATTCGCTCGGAGCTGTGGGTGCTCATCCGTCCAAGTGAAGACCGCCTCAGGGGTGTCGAAAAAATAAGACTTAGAGTTATATATTACGCGCATCCGGGCTGGATACAGCAGCATGTACTGTATGTTTCATTCTCTGAGTCTGCGCTTCGCAGCCATGAAGGATTGGCGTTGTTGTTGAACCAGGCGCGTATAGTCCGGAAATATCATGATAGAGAGGGATTCATGTACAAAACTGTCTTTATGTGACCTGGCGAATCGCAGAATGGCATCACGGTCGGCATAGTTCATGATCTTTGCGATGAAAGGCCTTGGGACCGCACCCGGGGGGGGGCTTCTGCATCAGGGCCATGTGCGCCCGCTCCACCACGAAGGCTGAGGATAAAAGATCGTTAGGCAGGCTAGCTATGAGCCACTTAGTGATGAAATTCGTCATTGAGACACCTTTGCGGCCCTCGGGCAGGCCCACGAAGCGTAGGTTGTTCCGTCGAGCGCGGCCTTCCGCATCCTCCACTCTAGAGGCCAGATCTTGCGTGATGACCGTGAGCTTATTCACTTTCTTTTGGAGGGAGGTCACGGAATCTTTCACCGTTGAGACCCTCGTTTCGGCCTCAGTGATCCGGTCCACTGCCTTGCGGAGGTCTTGGCGCAAAAAGGAGACTTTGGACCCCACCGCGCCAATTTTTGCATCCAGCGTATCAGGGGCACTGTTGATTGCCACCAGGAGGGCCACGTTGTCCGGAGTCGAGCCGCTCCCATCCCCGCTCACAGTGCCCCCGGTAGCCATAGTGAACTGGTCAATGGTGCCCTGCTTGGGGCCAGCCCCACCCAGTCCGCCCCTGCCCATCAGGAGGGAAGACCCTGGGCCACGCAGCCGGCAAAGGGACGAGGAGCCCACAGCAACCGGGCCGGCAGCCGCCTCGCCAAGCGGGACAAGGATGACAGGGGCCGAAGAGGCACAGCTCCCAGTAAAGCACTGGGCTTGGACAGAGGGTCAGGCTGAGTATTCAGGGTCGGTTGACAGGGGAGCCCCTACACGGGGGCGCAGCAGGGCCATGAACCCCAGCCAGATGCAGGCACTCCGCAGCTCTGCAGAACAGATCACAGCCCACTCGGGGCGGCGCGCAGTGTCCCCCAGGCAGTACGGGCTAGGCAGTGGGGTCAGCTTAGAACGGCCCTGCATACAGTCCAGTTGTCTCCGGGGCCCAAAGCGTGATAATCAGGGGCCCGTCTCCACGGCGTGTACACCCAGGCAATGAAAGTCTGCCCTTGAGGTGTTCATGGGCACCGGTGCTCCCAAGGTCGGTCTCTCGGCTAGGAAAATCCCACGTGGACGGCAGGAGGGAGAAGGGTATCTGCAGGCTCGCTCACAATCTGAGGTCGCGGCCCGACCTCGGGTCCCCAGAGCCTCGCACGACCAGTTCCTCCGGGGCCTGATCTCGCCGGCAGCAGACGGGAGAGCCACACTCCGCTGGCATCTGGGGCATCAATCCTGCCGCGGCCCACTCGGCAGGGACCCGGGCAGTGCCGCAGGACAGGCACCGCCGCACCTCCGGCACCACGCCAGGTAGATGGTGGCCGCGGGGTAGAGGGGGCGGGGCGGCGGTCTCCTCCCGCCGGCACTGGTCTCCCCGGTAATGCAGCTCACAGGGGTGGGCACAGGGCACTACCCCCCGAACGCCGCTCTCTGGACATCAAGCGGGGGCCTGCGCCGCAGTCTCGACTCACAGGCTCCAGGCAGGCCGCAACGGCAGGAGCGGCAATCGGCGCGCCGCGTCGGGGATAAGCTGGAATCTCCGCCACAGCCCAGTCAATCGCCACAGCGAAGGGATCCCCAGTCTCCAAGGCGATAAGGGCAATCGGCACAGCTAGATGAGGCTTCTCTGGGCAGGATAATGGAGGATGTAGGGTGGATTACGGCGTGGATGGACTGAGCTCAGCTGAGCTGCGTCCGCCATGATGGCCTGTCAAGCCACGCCCCCTCCTTCCACTTTTGAAGCAAGGCAAAGTCCTTTGGACTGTAGTCCCAAGTGTGCAGCATGTGCAGCCATCCAGAGTGCACTCCTCTGGGGGCAGGTCAGGGTTCCATTATGACAGTCCTTTTACTTCTATAGTGTTAGGCAGTGAACTCTTGTAGCTATTTTGTACCTGTTGCTTTCAGGGAGTCCCTCCTTAATCCCTTTTAGCACAGCAAAGTCCTTAGGGCTGTAGTTCCAAAGTGTGCAGCAAGTGCAGTCCTTATGAGTGCAGTCCTCTTGGGGTGCAGACCAGGGGTTCCAGAAGGGCAGTCCTTCTTCTCCTTGTTATTTCAGGCAAGGATCTAAGTTGCTGTGCAGCTCCCCCATTTTTAGCCAGTGTTCCTGTGCGACAAGCAGGGAGCACCCATGACCATTGGGGTACAGGGTGATTCCCAGGCGGATAAAACTTCCTCCAAAGTGTGGCATATTCTTATCTCAGAAAGTACTATTCTTCCAAAATGGAGAAGCTTTCTCCAGGAAGTGAAGATCTGGCTAAGCCATCCCACTAGCGTGACTAAGTTTCCCTAACACGCCCCTTCCAGCCCCTTTGCTAATCTAATTACTGGGGCTTCTGCCCGGCTGGGGGTGCAGGATATGGGGGTGAGCCTGTGCTGTCCTAAACTGTCATTCCCTCTTTGATGACCAGTTTGGCTACTTCGCCCCCATCCTGCCTTTTGCTCTCCAACTTGCAGTTCTCCTCCCACAGGAAATCATTTGTCTCTAGAGAGGCGTCATCATAATTCATTAAGACAGCTTGGCTCAGCCTGGCAGAAGCGGACCAATCTGAGCAGGGCTGCAGAAAGGCTGGATTTAAGCTCACTGAAAAGAAAGTTCTATACCTACTTTTCTGTGAAAGTTATATTAAATCTAACAATGGTTAGTTGTTGGATTTATCCTATCGTTTTCATACATTACATTATATTTTTATCTCCTTTCTTTCAATAGTTATACTTTGATAAAGTATTCCCATTCTAGCCTAAGGAGCCATTGCGCTACAAAAGGGAAAAACAAAGGGCCTCATTTATGAGGTTTTGCCATAGGGAAGCACCACAGGCCTTCCTGCTGCGCTGCCCTACAGCAAAAGCAAAGGGCAGTAATGCACTGTATTTATCAGATACAGCGCATTCCTGTCCTTTTCCCCTGTGCCAGCGCACAATGGGCTGATGTGTGCTAATGCAGGCACCTTTGCAACATAGTGCAAGGGTGCCTGCATTGCGGGGATGATTATTTTTGTGCAGGAAGGGAAACCTTCCTGCACAGAAATAATCACAAGAGGCTTTTTCCTATTTCTATGTGTGCTGCAGAATGCAGCACACATAGAAAAAGGAAAAATGCGCATAAAGATATTTCTCCTCGTTGTGCCTCCCTCATGCCTCCCCTAGGAGGCGTACATTTTGGCGCTGCCTCAGATTTACCATTACTCGTAAATCTGGGGCAGTGTCAAAAAGCCATGGATGTTGCTGGGAAATTGGCAGTTTTTCCCTCACCAGGATATATAAAACATCTTTTTTAATATCCCTGCTTATAGTTACAAGGCACCTTACTCCTGGGGCACCTAGGGGAGCAATTAGGGATGACTTATATGTACAACTAAGGTAGATTGAGACTTTGGAAGTACCTTTAATTCCAAAGTCAAATTTGCATGTAATTTAAGGTTAAAATAAGCCTGCAAGGCAGGGCTGGCTTTTAAAAGGATAGCAGGCACTTGGGGGAGTCGTGCGCACCGCGACCCAAGATGGCCGCTTAGCGTCGGAGCTCCGCATCTCGCCGGACTTCGCGGATCTATTTAAAGCAGTTCCAGCGTTTCTTCTATCAATATGAGGGCATATTCCTAAATCAGAATGCTTGCCCTTCAGGATGCTATCTTCTACATCCCTCATTTCCATGGAATTATAACAGAATGTGCAGGTGAATCTTTTGCTGCCTCGCGGCCGCCATTTTGTTTTTCTTGCCTCAGCCTTTCTCTTCAAACTTCCTCACATGACGCTTTAGGAAAAATTTCTTCAATGTTTTCTTCATTTTCTACGCATTATCCTTGACTGAACATTTATTACCTTTGGAGGTTCTCATTATATTTCAAAAATGGCTGTAATTTGTGAGGTAATCTTATCTGCTGTTGTGAATGATTCTTAGCTGCATAGCCTCTTCCTACTCTCTTCGCACTGCGTTTCATGGGCAGGAGCAAATACTTACTTCATCATACTAAAAGACAGAAGTTCAACGCTCCTGCAGCCTGTTGTACCAAAGATACTGCTCCAAACAATTCCTCACACCCACTTGGAATTTTGGCGCAAGAGGCTTGTTGTTCTAATATCACAGCGGATCTTAAGACCATGGCTTCTAAAACACACTTACCTTTGACTACCGGTAAGAGGCTCAAAAAAGATCCTCCCTCCCCTCCTAAGTATCCATCTCCGATTTCTATAGATATTGTTTTAGAGAAAATCGGTGCCCTCCGACCTTTTATTGAGGAAACTAACTCTCGCCTACAGACCTTGGATAACAAATGGTCATCCATGGAGTCTCGCCTCACTGTGGTAGAGCAACATCTTAGCGAGGTACAGCATTCTTCTTCTAGAATTTCCTTTTTGGAGAAGGAGGTTCTACATCTGAGGAGGGTGGCTGAGGACTTGGAAAATAGAAATCGTCGTAATAACCTACGCATTTACGGACTTCCTGAAGGCCTTGAAGGGGACAACCCTGTTGGGTACTTTACTTCCTTTCTGCCACAGTTCTTGGGTCTACCTTCTTTGACCAAATTAAATATACAACATGCACATAGACTGGGTCCCCGTTTATCCTCCTCAGTCGCTCCATCTAAACCTCGTGGAATAATTCTTCTATTTCTACAATTCACTGACCTTCTGCAGGTGCTGAGTGCCGTTAAATCCAAAAAGAAACTGTCTTGGCATGGTACGTAAGTATTTATTTCTCAGGATGTTTCTTCGGCCATCGCCAAACGACAAAAAGAATTCCTGGATCTTCGTCCGTCTCTTCGCTCCTTGGGTGCAAGATATGGTTTGTTTTACCCATGCCTGTTTGAGGTCACCTTCTTAAACAAGACTTCCACTTTTGAAGATCCAGCTGATCTCAGAAAGTTTATCCAATCTCATTCTACTGCTTCAATGGAGATTGCTCCTCCCCCTTCTGGAACTTGACTGTAGTGCTTCTTTTGTAATGCTTCTGCATTGATTCTGTTGTTATAGTATTATGGTATCTTGACTCCATTGTTCTTCTTGCTTTTATCTGCATAACTCTTTGTTTCCTTTTACAGGTTCATTGAAAGTTTACTATGTTCCTCTCCATGTTCCCGCTCCTGTTCATGTGTAATTGATGTCCTGGTGTGATGTGTTGCCCCTTTGTTGGGTGTGCTGTTTCTGTTGTCCGTTGCCGCCTCTCATCCTTCCCTTTGTTCCCCATAAGGTATGTACCACAGTCGTCATTTGACATGTACTGTCTTCTCTTATTCTTATTCTTTCTCCCCTTACATTCTTTCCTCTTTTTGTATCTTTTCCCTCTCTTTCCTTGGCTGTTTTGCATCCTTTTTCTCATACGTTTCTTTCTTCATATAACTTCTTAACTGGCCTCTTCTTTACATTTGTTCCTCTCTCCCTGACTCCTCTCCCTCTATCCCTTACATCATTATCTCATTGTTGCATATATTGTTCTTTATTTATCATTGATGGTTTTACATTCAGAGTTATTTCCTGGAATGTAAAAGGTATCGTTAACCCGATTAAAAGACAGAGAATTTTATCACATCTTGCCTCCTACAATCCTGATTTGGTCCTCTTACAAGAGACTCACCTTAATGAACGTGAGGCATTAAAATTAAAAAAAGGTTGGGTTGGTTCTGTTTTAGTCTCTCCTACCTCCACTAAGAAAAATGGTGTTATAATTTTATGCCACAAGAAATTGAATTGTAAAGTCATATCGCAAGAGATTGATACTGATGGTAGATGGTTGCTAGCTAAATTGTTATTTAATAACGTTTCTTTGACTGTATTCAATATTTATGGCCCTACTCAACCTGACTGTTCCTTTTGGCCTCAAATCACGCAGAAATGTATTCAGTTCAGAGATAATCTCTTTATCCTAGGAGGTGACTGCAATCAAGTTGTTGATCCCTTTCTTGACCGTCAATCTCAGGTACGCTTCTTTCCTCATAAAGCCCATAAACAATTTCTTGACACTATCTCCCAAACACATCTTGAAGATGCTTGGAGACTCTCTCACCCTGATTCTCTTGACTTTTCTTTCTTCTCTCCTCCTCACAACTCCCTTTACCGTTTAGACTATATTTTTCTCTCTCAGTCTTTATCTCAAAATCTTTTCTCTTCATCTGTCAAACCCATTGTCATTTCCGACCATGCCCCGATTGTGGTTGACTTTGATCTCCTCCCTCCACATCCCAGGTCCTCCAGATGGCGTTTTAATAATTCTCTTCTTCTTGACCCTCTTTTTTCTTCTTCTTTCACCACTTTTGCTAACAATTTTTTTTAACTAAATAATGACCCCAACTCTCCCCCTCATATACTATGGGACTCCTTTAAGGCTACAGCGAGGGTTTTATCATGGACTTCGTCTCACAAAAGAAGAAACATTTCCTTCAACAACATAAAGCTACTCTCGCAAATATTAAGGCCTTAGAACACAAATTCTATACTTCGCCGACAGACTCCGTTTTACAAGCTCTTGTCCGTGCCAAATTAGCATTTAACAAGAGTACAACTGATAATGCGTCTTCCATACTTCTTCGTAGTAGTGCCAGTTATTATGGAGGACGTAATAAAGTTGGTAAACTTTTGGCGAATTACCTCAAATATCGTAAAGACCGTACTCTAATCGTAAATATGGAGCAGGCTCCTGCGCCACGGAACTTCACAAAAAGTGATTTTCCGACGGCGCAAGGGGCCTCATAAATGAGGCCCCAAATTGGCAGTTTTTCCCTCACCAGGGTATATAAAACATCTTTTTTAATATCCCTGCTTATAGTTACAAGGCACCTTACTCCTGGGGCACCTAGGGGAGCAATTAGGGATGACTTATATGTACAACTAAGGTAGATTGAGACTTTGGAAGTACCTTTAATTCCAAAGTCAAATTTGCATGTAATTTAAGGTTAAAATAAGCCTGCAAGGCAGGGCTGGCTTTTAAAATGATAGCAGGCACTTGGGGGAGTCGTGCGCACTGCGACCCAAGATGGCCGCTTAGCGTCGGAACTCCGCATCTCGCCGGACTTCGCGGATCTATTTAAAGCGGTTCCAGCGTTTCTTCTATCAATATGAGGGCATATTCCTGAATCGGAACGCTTGCCCTTCAGGATGCTATCTTCTACATCCCTCATTTCCATGGAATTATAACAGAATGTGCAGGTGATTCTTTTGCTGCCTCGCGGCCGCCATTTTGTTTTTCTTGCCTCAGCCTTTCTCTTCAAACTTCCTCACATGACGCTTTGGGAAACATTTCTTCAACGTTTTCTTCATTTTCTACGCATTATCCTTGACTGAACATTTATTACCTTTGGAGGTTCTCATTATATTTCGAAAATGGCTGTATTTTGTGAGGTAATCTTATCCGCTGTTGTGTATGATTCTTAGCTGCATAGCCTCTTCCTACTCTCTTCGCGCTGCGTTTCATGGGCAGGAGCAAATACTTACTTCATCATACTAAAAGACAGAAGTTCAACGCTCCTGCAGCCTGTTGTACCAAAGATACTGCTCCAAACAATTCCTCACACCCACTTGGAATTTTGGCGCAAGAGGCTTGTTGTTCTAATATCACAGCGGATCTTACGACCATGGCTTCTAAAACACACTTACCTTTGACTACCGGTAAGAGGCTCAAACAAGATCCTCCCTCCCCTCCTAAATCTCCATCTCCGGTTTCTTTAGATATTGTTTTAGAGGAAATCCGTACCCTCCGACCTTTTGTTGAGGAAACTAACTCTCGCCTACAGACCTTGGATAACAAATGGTCATCCATGGAGTCACGCCTCACTGTGGTAGAGCAACATCTTAGTGAGGTACAGCATTCTTCTTCTAGAATTTCCTTTTTGGAGAAGGAGGTTCTACATCTGAGGAGTGCGACTGAGGACTTGGAAAATAGAAATCGTCGTAATAACCTACGCATTTACGGACTTCCTGAAGGCCTTGAAGGGGACAACCCTGTTGGGTACTTTACTTCCTTTCTGCCACAGTTCTTGGGTCTACCTTCTTCGACCAAATTAAATATACAACGTGCACATAGACTGGGTCCCCGTTTATCCTCCTCAGTCGCTCCATCTAAACCTCGTGGAATAATTCTTCTATTTCTACAATTCACTGACCTTCTGCAGGTGCTGAGTGCCGTTAAATCCAAAAAGCAACTGTCTTGGCATGGTACGTAAGTATTTATTTCTCAGGATGTTTCTTCAGCCATCGCCAAACGACAAAAAGAATTCCTGGATCTTCGTCCGGCTCTTCGCTCCTTGGGTGCAAGATATGGTTTGTTTTACCCATGCCTGTTTGAGGTCACCTTCTTAAACAAGACTTCCACTTTTGAAGATCCAGCTGATCTCAGAAAGTTTATCCAATCTCATTCTACTGCTTCAATGGAGATTGCTCCTCCCCCTTCTGGAACTTCTGTAGTGCTTCTTTTGTAATGCTACTGCATTGATTCTGTTGTTATAGTATTATGGTATTTTGACTCCATTGTTCTTCTTGCTTTTATCTGCATAACTCTTTGTTTCCTTTTACAGGTTCATTGAAAGTTTACTATGTTCCTCTCCATGTTCCCGCTCCTGTTTATGTTTAATTGATGTCCTGGTGTGATGTGTTGCCCCTTTGTTGGGTGTGCTGTTTCTGTTGTCCGTTGCCGCCTCTCATCCTTCCCTTTGTTCCCCATAAGGTATGTACCACAGTCGTCATTTGACATGTACTGTCTTCTCTTATTCTTATTCTTTCTCCCCTTACATTCTTTCCTCTTTTTTGTATATTTTCCCTCTCTTTCCTTGGCTGTTTTGCATCCTTTTTCTCATATGTTTCTTTCTTCATATAACTTCTTAACTGGCCTCTTCTTTACATTTTTTCCTCTCTCCCTGACTCCTCTTCCTCTATCCCTTACATCATTATCTCATTGTTGCATATATTGTTCTTTATTTATCATTGATGGTTTTACATTCAGAGTTATTTCCTGGAATGTAAAAGGTATCATTAACCCGATTAAAAGACAGATAATTTTATCACATCTTGCCTCCTACAATCCTGATTTGGTCCTCTTACAAGAGACTCACCTTAATGAACCTGAGGCATTAAAATTAAAAAAAGGTTGGGTTGGTTCTGTTTTAGTCTCTCCTACCTCGACTAAGAAAAATGGTGTTATAATTTTATGCCACAAGAAATTGAATTGTAAAGTCATATCGCAAGAGATTGATACTGATGGTAGATGGTTGATAGCTAAATTGTTAATTAATAACGTTTCTTTGACTGTATTCAATGTTTATGGCCCTACTCAACCTGACTGTTCCTTTTGGGCTCAAATCACGCAGAAATGTATTCAGTTCAGAGATGATCTCTTTATCCTAGGAGGTGACTGCAATCAAGTTGTTGATCCCTTTCTTGACCGTCAATCTCAGGTACGCTTCTTTCCTCATAAAGCCCATAAACAATTTCTTGACACTATCTCCCAAACACATCTTGAAGATGCTTGGAGACTCTCTCACCCTGATTCTCTTGACTTTTCTTTCTTCTCTCCTCCTCACAACTCCCTTTACCGTTTAGACTATATTTTTCTCTCTCAGTCTTTATCTCAAAATCTTTTCTCTTCATCTATCAAACCCATTGTCATTTCCGACCATGCCCCGATTGTGGTTGACTTTGATCTTCTCCCTCCACATCCCAGGTCCTCCAGATGGCGTTTTAATAATTCTCTTCTTCTTGACCCTCTTTTTTCTTCTTCTTTCACCACTTTTGCTAACAATTTTTTTAACTAAATAATGACCCCAACTCTCCCCCTCATATACTATGGGACTCCTTTAAGGCTACAGCGAGGGGTTTTATCATGGACTTCGTCTCACAAAAGAAGAAACATTTCCTTCAACAACATAAAGCTACTGTCGCAAATATTAAGGCCTTAGAACACAAATTCTATACTTCGCCAACAGACTCCGTTTTACAAGCTCTTGTCCATGCCAAATTAGCATTTAACAAGACTACAACTGATAATGCGTCTTCCATACTTCTTCGTAGTAGTGCCAGTTATTATGGAGGACGTAATAAAGTTGGTAAACTTTTGGCGAATTACCTCAAATATCGTAAAGACCGTACTCTAATCGTAAATATGGAGCAGGCTCCTGCGCCACTGAACTTCACAAAAAGTGATTTTCCGGCGGCGCAAGGGGCCTCATAAATGAGGCCCCAAATTGGCAGTTTTCCCCTCACCAGGGTATATAAAACTTCTTTTTTAATATCCCTGCTTATAGTTACAAGGCTCCTTCCTCCTGGGGCACCTAGGGGAGCAATTAGGGATGACTTATATGTACAACTAAGGTAGATTGAGACTTTGGAAGTAACTTTAATTCCAAAGTCAAATTTGCATGTAATTTAAGGTTAAAATAAGCCTGCCAGGCAGGGCTGGCTTTCAAAATGATAACAGGCACTTGGGGGAGTCATGCGCACCGCGACCCAAGATGGCCGCTTAGCGTCGGAGCGCTGCATCTCGCCGGACTTCGCGGATCTATTTAAAGTGGTTCCAGCGTTTCTTCTATCAATATGAGGGAATATTCCTGAATCGGAACGCTTGCCCTTCAGGATGCTATCTTCTACATCCCTCATTTCCATGGAATTATAACAGAATGTGCAGGTGAATCTTTTGCTGCCTCGCGGCCGCCATTTTGATTTTCTTGCCTCAGCCTTTCTCTTCAAACTTCCTCACATGAAGCTTTGGGAAACATTTCTTCAACGTTTTCTTTATTTTCTACGCATTATCCTTGACTGAACATTTATTACCTTTGGAGGTTCTCATTATATTTCGAAAATGGCTGTAATTTGTGAGGTAATCTTATCCGCTGTTGTGTATGATTCTTAGCTGCATAGCCTCTTCCTACTCTCTTCGCACTGCGTTTCATGGGCAGGAGCAAATACTTACTTCATCATACTAAAAGACAGAAGATCAATGCTCCTGCAGCCTGTTGTACCAAAGATACTGCTCCAAACAATTCCTCACACCCACTTGGAATTTTGGCACAAGAGGCTTGTTGTTCTAATATCACAGCGGATCTTACGACCATGGCTTCTAAAACACACTTACCTTTGACTACCGGTAAGAGGCTCAAACAAGATCCTCCCTCCCCTCCTAAGTCTCCATCTCCGGTTTCTTTAGATATTGTTTTAGAGGAAATCCGTGCCCTCCGACCTTTTATTGAGGAAACTAACTCTCGCCTACAGACCTTGCATAACAAATGGTCATCCATGGAGTCACGCCTCACTGTGGTAGAGCAACATCTTAGCGAGGTACAGCATTCTTCTTCTAGAATTTCCTTTTTGGAGAAGGAGGTTCGACATCTGAGGAGGGCGGCTGAGGACTTGGAAAATAGAAATCATCGTAATAACCTACGCATTTACGGACTTCCTGAAGGCCTTGAAGGGGACAACCCTGTTGGGTACTTTACTTCCTTTCTGCCACAGTTCTTGGGTCTACCTTCTTCGACCAAATTAAATATACAACGTGCACATAGACTGGGTCCCCGTTTATCCTCCTCAGTCGCTCCATCTAAACCTCGTGGAATAATTCTTCTATTTCAACAATTCACTGACCTTCTGCAGGTGCTTAGTGCCGTTAAATCCAAAAAGCAACTGTCTTGGCATGGTACGTAAGTATTTATTTCTCAGGATGTTTCTTCGGCCATCGCCAAACGACAAAAAGCATTCCTGGATCTTCGTCCGGCTCTTCGCTCCTTGGGTGCAAGATATGGTTTGTTTCACCCATGCCTGTTTGAGGTCACCTTCTTAAACAAGACTTCCACTTTTGAAGATCCAGCTGATCTCAGAAAGTGTATCCAATCTCATTCTACTGCTTCAATGGAGATTGCTCCTCCTCCTTCTGGAACTTGACTGTAGTGCTTCTTTTGTAATGCTACTGCATTGATTCTGTTGTTATAGTATTATGGTATTTTGACTCCATTGTTCTTCTTGCTTTTATCTGCATAACTCTTTGTTTCCTTTTACAGGTTCATTGAAAGTTTACTATGTTCCTCTCCATGTTCCCGCTCCTGTTCATGTTTAATTGATGTCCTGGTGTGATGTGTTGCCCCTTTGTTGGGTGTGCTGTTTCTGTTGTCCGTTGCCGCCTCTCATCCTTCCCTTTGTTCCCCATAAGGTATGTACCACAGTCGTCATTTGACATATACTGTCTTCTCTTATTCTTATTCTTTCTCCCCTTACATTCTTTCCTCTTTTTTGTATCTTTTCCCTCTCTTTCCTTGGCTGTTTTGCATCCTTTTTCTCATATGTTTCTTTCTTCATATTACTTCTTAACTGGCCTCTTCTCTACATTTTTTCCTCTCTCCCTGACTCCTCTCCCTCTATCCCTTACATCATTATCTCATTGTTGCATATATTGTTCTTTATTTATCATTGATGGTTTTACATTCAGAGTTATTTCCTGGAATGTAAAAGTTATCATTAACCCGATTAAAAGACAGAGAATTTTATCACATCTTGCCTCCTACAATCCTGATTTGGTCCTCTTACAAGAGACTCACCTTAATGAACCTGAGGCATTAAAATTAAAAAAAGGTTGGGTTGGTTCTGTTTTAGTCTCTCCTACCTCCCCTAAGAAAAATGGTGTTATAATTTTATGCCACAAGAAATTGAATTGTAAAATCATATCGCAAGAGATTGATACTGATGGTAGATGGTTGCTAGCTAAATTGTTAATTAATAACGTTTCTTTGACTGTATTCAATGTTTATGGCCCTACTCAACCTGACTGTTCCTTTTGGGCTCAAATCACGCAGAAATGTATTCAGTTCAGAGATGATCTCTTTATCCTAGGAGGTGACTGCAATCAAGTTGTTGATCCCTTTCTTTGACCGTCAATCTCAGGTACGCTTCTTTCCTCATAAAGCCCATAAACAATTTCTTGACACTATCTCCCAAACACATCTTGAAGATGCTTGGAGACTCTCTCACCCTGATTCTCTTGACTTTTCTTTCTTCTCTCCTCCTCACAACTCCCTTTACCGTTTAGACTATATTTTTCTCTCTCAGTCTTTATCTCAAAATCTTTTCTCTTCATCTATCGAACCCATTGTCATTTCCGACCATGCCCCGATTGTGGTTGACCTTGATCTCCTCCCTCCACATCCCAGGTCCTCCAGATGGCGTTTTAATAATTCTCTTCTTCTTGACCCTCTTTTTTCTTCTTCTTTCACCACTTTTGCTAACAAATATTTTGAACTAAATAATGACCCCAACTCTCCCCCTCATATACTATGGGACTCATTTAAGGCTACAGCGAGGTGTTTTATCATGGACTTCGTCTCACAAAAGAAGAAACATTTCCTTCAACAACATAAAGCTACTCTCGCAAATATTAAGGCCTTAGAACACAAATTCTATACTTCGCCGACAGACTCCGTTTTACAAGCTCTTGTCCGTGCCAAATTAGCATTTAACAAGACTACAACTGATAATGCATCTTCCATACTTCCTCGTAGTAGTGCCCGTTATTATGGTGGACGTAATAAAGTTGGTAAACGTTTGGCGAATTACTTCAAATATCGTAAAGACCGTACTCTAATCGACTCTATCTATTCTTCAGACAGCAATCCCATTCATAAAGATCAGGACATTCTCAATGAATTTATGTTATTTTATAAAGACCTTTACACCCCAGAATCTCCTCCTTCAACTTCTCTCATTCAATCTTATCTTTACAAACTTCCGACCCCATCTAATGATCACCTTAACTTGTCTAAACTAGAAACAGATCTTTCCCTTAATGAACTATCCAAAGCTTTAAATGGTTTAAACCCAGATGGTTTTTCAGTTGAATTCTATTTACATTTCTCTAGCTTATTACTTCCTAAACTCTTACAACTTTTTCATTCATTTTTTCTCTCTGGTAAGACAGACGGCACGTTCCAAGAGGCCACGATTTGCTTGATTCATAAAGACGGTCGGGATCCCATGTTTTGTAAAAATTATCGCCCGATTTCCTTGGTCAATGTAGACTATAAGTTATTCGCCAAAACACTTGTTTTACGCTTAGACCCTCTGATGCCTCATTTGGTCGGTAAGGAACAATGTGGCTTCGTCAAAGGCAGATTAACTTCGGACAACTCTCGTCTTTTTCTTATTGTCTTGAACAAAATTCCGTCCCTCTCCACATCCTTGGCGGCCATTTCTGTCGATGCGGAAGAAGCATTTGATAGAGTTGATTGGTCTTTTTTATTTGAATCCTTGAAGTGGCATGGTTTTGGTCCCAAATTGATTTCCCTTATCTCTTTACTGTATTCTGCCCCCAGAGCTTTGGTGTTAGTCAATGGCTGCGTTTCTGCCTACTTCCCTCTTCACCGTGGAGTTCGTCAAGGCTGCCCTCTCTCTCCCCATCTCTTTATTTTAGCTCTCGAACCCTTTTTATCATCAATCCGTAATAATGATTCTATTTCTGGTTTCTCTTATGGTGAACAACATTTAAAGCTTTCCGCTTACGCAGATGATATTCTTATTTTCATCTCCGACCCTGAAGTTTCTATCCCTCCTTTATTACACAAATTCTCTTCTTTTTCCCTTGTCTCTGGTTACAAAATCAATTCAGACAAAACAGAAATTCTCCCTCTCACAAAATATTGCTTTCAACATTCCTTCTCTTCTACTGGTTTTGCATGGAATAGTTCTAAAATCAAATACTTAGGTATGTGGTTCTCCAACTCCATTACCTCTTCTGTTAAATTAAATATGACTGAGGCCTTATCTTGGATTTACAAACTATTCTCATCCTGGAATCCTCTTTTTCTTTCGTGGTGGGGTCGGTTGGACTTAATTAAAATGATGGTTACTCCTATTTTAATCTATGCTCTCTCCATGCTTCCTGTCCATATTCCTGCCTGTTATTTTAAAAAGATCGATTCTCGCCTCTCCAGCTTCCTTTGGAAAAATGAAAAGCTAGGATATCCCTATCTTCTCTTCGTAAGGCAAAATCTAATGGTGGTGTGAATTTTCCTGATTTTCGTATGTATCATAAATCCTTCTGTCTCCGTCAGGCTTCGAGATGGCTCCTTTCCGAACCTTCCCCCTTTATCCCCCTATGGTTCTCTATTGAACAAGCTTTACTTTTACCCTTCTCTTTAAAGGAAATTCTGGCCTTTTCTGCCACGTCTCCTCCAGCCTCTCTTCCCTTGTTTAAACACACTTGCCTCCTGTTGAAACCCTTAACCCAACCAAAATTTGTTTCTAGGGAGTCTTTTTAGAATCTCCAATTTGGCACTATTCCCTTATTACCATTAACAATAGAACTATCGTTTGAAAATCCTGGCGATCAAAGGGAATAATTTGGGTCAAGAACCTATTTGATGGTTTTTCTCCCTGTTCCTTCCCCCAATTTCAGGCTACCTTTCATTGTCCCCTGTTCTTTTCTACAGAAATTCTCTACTTTAATGGCAGTTATTCTGGATATCTTTCACTCTCTTCCCTCTTCTCCCCCCCTCTCTGAACAAAATTCTCTTCTCAAGATTCTTCTTTTTATGCCTAAGGCTTCTCTTATTTACAAACACTCCTTAGCTCCTAATTCAGATCATCCTAAAAATAAAATTGAACATGCATGGGAATTAGACCTGGGATGTGAATGGACAGTCAACTTTTGGGACAAACTCTGGTCCTGTTCTCTTAAAATTTCTAGATCTGCTTCTCTCACTCAACCTATGTTTTTTCTTTAGCATAGACTTTATTTCACCCCTACTTCTATACCTAAATTCTCTCATTCTACTGACACAAACTGCTGGACCTGTGGGTCTCCTAATGCTGACCTCATGCACCTTCTTTTTCTTTGCCCTTCCGTTTCTCAGTTTTGGGGACAAATGTATTCGTATATGGGACATTTATTCAACATTCTTATTCCTTTTTCTATCACTATTCTTTTCTCCAGGAGTCTGTTTGAATCTTTAGAGCTCCCCTCTCACAAGAATGGCCTTTTGACCTTATGTTAGCTTTAGCTTTTCAACATATAACTCTTAATTGGAAAACTCTTACAAAACTTTCTGTCCAACACTGGTGGAATAGTCTCTGCCATCTTCATCGACTTGACATTGCTTTTGCCTCCTCTTGCAATCCAATGGTTAATAGAGATCTTTTTGGTTGCCTCTTACTACCTATTTAGACAAAATGGTACTAACAAATAATTCTCGTTTAAATTCAGAAAATTTCAAACCCCGTAATTATTTATCTTTCTCTGCTTTTTTTTCCTCTAAAACTTGTTGGCTTAATGTATTTCTTAACTATAATATTATTATTGTTCGCATTTATTTGTTAATATGCAACACCTCATATATTATATTATTCAATTGTAAGAGTGCCCCTTATTCCCCCTTGTCTTCCCTTCCCCTCCTTCCTCCCCCTTACTTCCTCATAAAATGTAAACAGCTTTCTTTTTTGCCTTTATGCTAGCCATTTTATTGTTTCTATATTTAGTTCATTATGCTCCATTTTGTATTGCTGGCCTTCTGTACCTTCTGTTGTTATCCAAATAAAGCTTTTAAACATACAAAATGATAGCAGGCACCACAGTAGTGCACACTTAAGTACATTAAATCTATTCCCTCTCCATACCTACATCCCCTACCATTTACTAGGGACTTCAGGTAGGTTGTCAGCACCAACTGTAATTATACCTAATTACCATGTACTTTTAATCAGAGTACAGGCCCTAGGTCTGCTTAGCAGAGCCCAGGGCACAATCAGAGTCAATAAAACAGCATCTAGTAGTCAAAATGAGGGTACAAAGTTGGGGGACACTGCAAACATTATGCAGCGGGCTAAATCCATTAACTGCCTGTAGCCTTCAGCTAAGTACTTTTCTTCAGCAGGGACCAGTTTGTTGCCACCCTTATTGGAGTTCGTAATGATAATATAATTGTTATTCTTTAGTGCCCTTTGCTGTTTCCGGGATAGATTTAAATGTCCCAATGGACAGCCGAATCTAAGTTTTCTGAGGTCTTTAGTGACACGCTCTCAATTATATCAATACTATTGAAAGGGAGAGTAGGTCAAAATACTGGTTTGTTTAAAAAACCACTCAGGCAGCTCAGATCTAAAGCAAATCCACAACCATCTAAGTTCAACAATGGTTCATCAATAGAGAAAAAATTATCATCAAGCGCGCTAAGCATGTGTTACAAATCTACATCACCAATATTTACATTCGATGGTATAAAGGTTACAGCATTACCTATTTCAATTTTCCTTGCTTTTTGTTCATACCATTTCTTTAATTTTAACTTCCTAGTGAATTTAAAAGGTCAATACGACTCTCTGTGTAATCAAAGTTTGTGGTAAGGGAGAAGGATAGAACTAAGCAAAGTACTTTAATTTGAGTTTGAGAAATTATTAGATCAGACAAGTTTACCACATTGATATGGGAATACATCATCTTGTTGCAGTTTGGCCACTTGTTTACATACCCACTGAGCCTTCGTTTTTCCAGTTTTCTTTATATTTCTTCTGTTTCCACCTTTTCCTCCTCGTCCTCTTCCTCTTGTTGACTCGATAATACTGATTGAGTTACAAAATTCTTCTCATCAGTAATTGGAGCACTTTACTGTCTCGTTATCTTCCGATATAGATGGTGTACTCAATTGTCCCTGATTAGTTGCACTGCTTGCTGATCCGTCCTTCCTCAATGCATCATATTTCTTTGCAAAGTCAATATCTGATCACTCACATAATCCTTGTAGTCATGATTACATTTTCCCTTCTTTTTAATTTGATTTAATCTTCCAATTTTTCAATTTTTAATGTTATTTTTTTCACTCGAAAATCAAATTCTTTCTGATCCATCAGCCTCTTTAGTTCTTCAATTATAAAGTTGATTTGAAAGCAATTTCTCCCTATCCTTCCAGACATATTTCACAAGGATATGCAGCATGTTCAGAGAGCATTAGTTGGAATATGTGGCCCATTCTTCTAACATGTCTGGGTCCAGATCTTGATATGTGGGGACTGTGAATATTCTTAACTCACTTGGGACTCTCCCGCAATCAATTTATTTTTGCAATGACACAGCTTCACACCATTTTAAAAGCTCCTTCTTATCGGCTTTCTCCAATTTGTTCCATAATAGTTTTTTTGGAAGGAGTTACTTCAACTCCTGAATCTTTTAAATTATCAGATACATTATAGAATCTATGTTTGTAAGTTAAATAGCTTCTCAGCAGCTTCCCTTTATGTGGTGTCCAAAATTGCCACCATGAATGTAAATTGAGGAAGAGGATGTGGCCTAATGGCTAGAGCTACCGACTTCAGAGCTGGGGGCCCAGGTTCAAGTCTCAGCGTCAGCTCACCATCCTGTGATTCTGGGCAAACCACTTAATCTCCCTGTGCCAATGAACAGATCCTGGATATCCTCACGGGTGATAAGCTGCGCTATACAAATCCAAGTGTTTAATACATAACATCCAAAAGGAAGTAGATTGGAATTCTTTGGATGCCCAAAAAGAATAATTATACTTCAAAAGCCCCTAAGGTAACTATAACTTGCATCCTCGCCATGCACAGTTTTCTCAATTACTACATTTACTGCAAATGTTACAGTGATATTATCAATGATGTCACAGAAGATGTCATGAGGCAATTAGCAGTGCATGGCGAGGGCACGAGTTATAGTTATATTTTTCTTTTGTTGAGTTTTATGTAGCGTGAACTAGACCCGGATATATCAGAGCACTTTACATGAGCACCAGTTACGTTACAGACGGACACATTCATTTTTGTTAGGCACAGGGAGATTAAGTGATTTGCCAAGAATCACAGAATGTTGAGCGTCCCTGCTGAGACTTAAACCCGGTTCCCTAGCTCCGAGGTCGACCGCCCTAGCCGTTAGGCCACATTTGCTCCCCAACTTGAAATAACTCTAGTAATAACAGCTGAATCTCTATGGTTTGTGCATGTAAAATCAGAATCTAACTATAACATCCCTGTAACCTTTTTTTTTGTGAATTTCTAAGATTTAAAAAAATTCTAATTCCTAACTATGAAGTCCCTGCAACCTTTGCTTTTTTCGGTGAATTTCAATGTTTTTTCCAACCTTAAGTAAAATGCCCATCGCAATTCATTGTGGAGGGGGAGTTGGACTCAGGGCCTGGCCTGGCATTGTGCTGCCCATACCCAAACTTGCTGCTCCTGCCCCCTCCTCCTTGTCATCCATTGCCAAAGTACATGCCCCTGCTCCCTCATTAAAGCCCTATGTGACTGTTGTTCTGCCAATGGCCTTCCCACCTACCATGGACAGTTAGGCTTGCTGCCCCATCTACCTCCTCCCTACTGTCTGTTATCCGAAGCCATGCATATATATATTCTCTCATGTGTGTCCCGCAATGCTGCCTAGCCTCGTCCACCAAGCGAGGCTGGTGCTGGAGCTATGGGTGCGAGTCCCATAAGCAATAATTAAAGGCAATCCTTGTACCATCCACAAGAAAAGAGAGCCCTCACACAGCATGGCAGCTTCACTTAATGTTTAACCGGCAACGCGTTTCAACCTTGACAGGTCTTCGTCACACCCTTGTTTTACAAATTGTGCCCCATCTCCTTTCAAAATTGTACAAAATGTGAGAAACAGAAAAAAATACGTCCAACACCAATCCAAAATGTGATAGGGGGAGTTGCAGTCATGTTATAAACTTTGAGAATTAAATTTAAACAAATTACATTTTATCAAGTTACAGTTTGTGAGTCACATATTTTTGTTCAAGCATCAATTCGCAATTTATATCTGCCAACATAAAGAAACATTTCTGATATAATTTCTCCCTCATATCAGTGCCAAGTGACTAAATCACCATGAAATCCAAACACATGCCTGGTCTTGCACTATATTCTGCTGTTAACATGAAAAACATCCTGTATCTCTTTTGAGGAAAAAATCAAATTACCAAAAGTATATATATGCTGTTTGTGAAGGCATGTATACACCTCTAACTCAAAAGAAGGGTCATATATTCTTCTTCCCTTCATACATGGCCCAGTGGCTCATGCATGGAAGTGCATACAATACAAAAACATTGTCATTCCATGGAAATCTTCACAGAGTGTCATGTGACCGATTGTTGCCCAACCTTATTGCAAAAGGACACTCCTCCCTATCTCATCTTGACTAAATCACATGACTCCTCAACCCAGCCAAACAGGAGTGTGTGTTTCTCTATACAAAAATATTTTTGAAAGTAATGTAATAAAAACAGCACAAAGTTAGTTTCATTCATTGAAATTAAAAAAAGGGAGGGGAACTACGAGCAACGTCCAATAAATCTATGTTAAATGAGAGAAATAGGATGGAAAAAGGAGAGAAGCAGAAAAAAGATAAATGAAAACATGAGTGATCAAGAAAACTTCAAATGATATATGAATATGTATATCAAGTTCTTCACCCTCGTTCAGTCCTCCAGAGAACTTGCTCCCCAAAAAATGATATATTCTGACTCCTTATGCCTGAGTTGCTCTCTTTGTTGCCACCTCGGATACTCTTCTCAATCCTGTCAATTCCAAAAAACATTAAGAGATCAGTGTTGTGTTAGTGTTCCCTTGTCCAATGTCAAGCAACAGGATAAGACACACCCAAGTTATTGATAGCCCTGTAGTGCAGCAAACTCTCTTTTTGACTGGGCCAATGGTACTGCCCATATATCTGCCCACATATCTGAGCGGTTGGTCTTTCATACTTCCCTGTGGTGGCCAACTGCCTGAGTGCCTCATTACAGTATTTATTAACATCCCACCGGACTACGTTGCCTCCCTTGTCTGAGGGTTTCATTATAACATTGTAGTCCTCCCGGAGAGTTCTTAGAACATCTCTCTGTTCTCTGCTGAGATTAGGGGCATAGTTGTAATTTGTGTTGCACCAGATTTTAATCAGGTCCCTGATGACTACTTTGTGAAAAGTATCAACCAAGTCATGAGGGGAGGCTGGATTATATGTAGATTTAGGTTTAAAGGGGTGACAGTTGCCCTGTCCAATTATAAATCCAGAGATTCCAAAAACCCTTTCAGTGGCCCAGTTGGTCGTGCTCCTTTCCAGCTCCACTAATGCAGATAGGCCTATAATGTCACCAAGATTTATATCATCAAAAGTGGTACCATGAGCCAAGGCTAATGCAGAACTACCAACATAGCAATTTTTCTTTGGATGTTAAAGAAAAATCTTCTTCAAACTTTAGTTTTCGTATAAAAAGAATATCATCAATTCTAGTTCTGCAAAAGTCCAGGTTCGCTGTGTGGCATAAAAGTCAAACCAAGTTCCATAACAGATTGTTCCTGTGGGGTCATGTTGTGGGAGGAAAGATTTATCACAATTAGAGCATTCTCACCCGTGATTTCTCTTTGTCTGCCTTGTTGATCTCCCATGTGGCATCCTGTCTTTTGGTGTTTCTAGCCGCTCTGCTTGTTTTGTTGCTCTTCCGCTGTTTCCTCCCCTTCCTCTGGGTGGCCTTCCTTGTCCCCCATCCGGTTTCTCTGTAAAAAGCGGTATTCGTCTAATGATGTGAAGGAGAAGTATTCTTTACCCCCAGACTTATTCTGCTCCTCATAGTCTGATGAGTAATTGTCAGAACTTGACTCCAAATTCGCGAAGCTCCTATTGCCTTAATGCACCAGTCTGTTTATATTGCCTGATTGCACATTCAAATCTGCACCCAAAAGTGAGAATTTTTCCTCAGGCAGAGTCCTGTTTGTCTCGCAGAAACATCTTGCTTTTTTTTCTGCTTAATTTACTCTTTGTATTTTTCCAATCTGGTTTCCATCTGAAGGAAAAAAAACTTAATCTCTTCTTGTTGGATGTTTTTCTCAAAGACAACTTTTAAGTTTGCAATTTCTTCTGTGACCTGATCAAGTTCTATGGCAGCATATTTAGCTAAAAGTCCCATCATGGTTTTGCAGGTCCCTGCCATAACTGTTGAACCTTCTTCTAAGAGTTTCGGATTTGGGTTTTGGTACATGGGGGTGATGAGTTTCCTTAGGCCCCTCATCAGTTTCCTATACAGATTAAGTTGCTGGTTCAGATACTTGGCCACATCGGGATTCTCCTACACACCCGCCTCTGAGACCCCAGTTACAGTCTTCTCATGCTCATTGAAGAGGCTCTTAGCTGCCTCCATCCTTCTCCGTCGTGATTGGGCATTTTACAGAGACAATTACAAAGCTTTATTGTTGTTGTGGTCTCTGAGATACTAGCATGACATGCAAAGAAAATACAGAGAACAACACTGCTGAGAGTGATGCAATGCATTTTCAATGAATTAACAACTATATGAAATGTTGAAAAATCTATACTGTTTTCACGTTGAAAATCATATGCAGTATTCAAACGATTGACCCACTGCCACTTTAAATAGACATGGAATTCTTGAACATCATAGTCCTTCATTGTTGTACCAGCTGTATAAGATTAAGACTCGCGAGAGTCGAAACACGTTATTCCAGGAGACTTGCCTAAATAAAGAATTATCACTGATGTACATTTGGATGGGCCTGTTTACACAGACTGAGGAGTACGTGTTTTTTCTTGAGATATATATAGACGCCAAAGTTATAGGCAAGACAAAAATGCTTTTCATATATATATATATATATTCACTGAAAAAACCATAGGTTTTAGGGACAGTTATAGTTAGTTGGACATTGCACTCGTACAAAACCCGTGAAATTCCCCTGTTATAGTTAGTTCAGCTAACTATAACTCGCGCCCCGCAATGCACTGCTGATGACGTCACATATTACATCACTCATGACATGGTCAGTGACATCACTGATGACATCACTGATGACATCTCAAATGACATCACTGATGACATCATCCAGTGACTGTGTTTCTGTAAAGTTTAAATATGTTTAATATATATAGAGAAAGGCGTATTGAAGAATGAGTGGGTGTATAAGTGTCTGAATTGATGATTTAGTACGTGAGTGACTGACTACAAGTGAGTGATTAAACGTATCTTACTGAATGCATGGGTTAGTGACTAAACTGTGTGAATGTCTGTATCCGTCTGTTTGTTGGTGTGTAAGTGGATGCATGGATTTGCGAATAGCTACATGAGTGTCTATATGGGTTATTGATTGGTTCTCTGAGTATCTGTATGGCTGCCTGACTGTTTGTGTGGGTGGGGTGTGTGAGACTCTATACATAGATGTGTGAGTGGGTGATTCACTGGGTGCATGATTTCAAGAGTGCATCTGTGATGGACTGCTTGGGTGGGTGAGTGTGTGTATGGGTGTGTTAGTGAGTGAATCTATATCTCCGTGGTACATGTGCGAGTAACTACATATGTAAAAGGCAGTATATATGTGTGTTAGAGTATTTAAATGGCTATAAGTGAGAGTGTGTTATTGTGAGAGTGGCTGTATGGATGCGTGTGTGCTTGTATCAGTTATTGTATAAGAGCGTAAGAATGTGCTAGTATTTGTATGAGTAAGTGAGCTGGTGTGTGTATAACTGTATAGGTGAGTAAATGGGTGTGTGATTAATTTTTGCATGACTGACTAGGTGTGTGAGTACCTCTATGGATGAGTGGCGGTGTGTGAGTGTTTATATAGGTGTATGAGTGCATATGATAGTCCTGTACTGAGTGACTGTAAGTATGAGTGACTGTACAGGTGAGTGAGTGGATGTGTGTGTAGACCTAAGAATCAGTGAGTGGGTATGTAGTTTTTGGTGTTGGAGTGTCTATGGTTTTGAGAATGGCAGTCTGTAATTTAGAGTGTGTGTATCAAAAGTTATATTAGGGTGTGAGAAGATGCATGAAATTATCACATGGATGATGTCATCAGTGATGTCATTTGAGATGTCATCAGTGATGTCATCAGTGATGTCACTGACCATGTCATGAGTGATGTAATATGTGACGTCATCAGCAGTGCATTGATAGGGCGCGAGTTATAGTTAGCTGAACTAACTATAACAGGGGAATTTCACGGGTTTTGTACGAGTGCAATGTCCAACTAACTATAACTGTCCCTAAAACCTATGGTTTTTTCAGTGAATTTCAAAGGTTTTTTAAATGCTAATTTCTAACTATAACGTGCCTGAAACCTATGGTTTTTTCAGTGAATTTCAAAGGTTTTTTAAATGCTAATTTCTAACTATAACGTGCCTGAAACCTATGGTTTTTTCAGTGAATTTCAAAGGTTTTTAAATGCTAATTTCTAACTATAACGTGCCTGAAACCTATGATTTTTAAGTGAATTTCAAAGGTTTTTAAATGCTAGTTTCTAACTATGCCAACAGAGGTAGGACATGTGAAGAAAGAAGAAAAAACGCACAGAAAGATGCAAAAGATGTGCAGAAAGAACCAACAGAGGAGCAGAAAGAGGCCTTGTTGCAAAATCATCCTGTGCCCACAACTTTTTCAGACGGGTACTGGTGGTAACTGACTCTGACTAACCAGAGCCAGTGGCACGTTTTAAGTTGTGGGATTAAGTCCCCTTGAATCCTGAGGGTCCCTGAGGCCCAACTAGCCCCCCAGGTACCTACAGTTAGGACCACAGAGCTGAGTTGCAGAGAGGCGTTCCGAGGCCACGCACCTTTTTCACCTCTCTGCAACGCCAACTCTGTTGTGCTTACTGAAGGTACCTGGTGGGCTAGTTGGCCCCCAGGATTCAAAGGGAATTAACTCCCCAACTTAAAACGCACCACAGGGCGTGTTTGCGCACATGTCACCTGAGGCCCCGCCCCTCCCTTCACCACTGTGCAAACGCGCCCCGTGGCGCGTTTTAAGTTGGGGGATTAGGTCACCTTGAATCCTGAGAGTCCCTGGGGCCCAACTAGCCCACCAGGTACTTCCAGTAAGCACCACAGGCCTGCGTTGCAACGCCTGTAACAAATTGTGCAGTTGTGTTTAGGTAGTGAAGAGGGTCGTGCTGGGGGTAGTGTTTTAGGGTTTAGGGTAGTGCAGTGGTGTTTGTGTAGTGTAGGGGGTCATGCTGGGGGTAGATTTAGGGTTTAGGGTAGTGCAGTGGTGTTTGGGTAGTGTAGGGAGTCGTGCTGGGGGGAGTGTTTTAGGGTTTAGGGTAGTACAGTGGTGTTTGGGTAGTGTAGGGGGTCGTGCTTGGGGCTAGTGTTTTAGGGTTTTAGGGTTTAGGGTAGTGCAGTGGTGTTTGGGTAGTGTAGGGGATACTGCTGGGGTAGTGTTTTAGGGTAGTGCAATGGTGTTTGGGTAGTGTAGGGGTACTGTTGGGGGTAGTGTTTTAGGGTTTAGGGTAGTGCAGTGGTGTTTGGGTAGCGTAGGGGGTACTGCTGGGGGTAGTGTTTTATGGTTTAGTGTAGTGCAGTGGTGTTTGGGTAGTGTAGGGGTTCGTGCTGGGGTAGTTTTTAGGGTTTAGGGTAGTGCAGTGGTGTTTGTGTAGTGTAGGAGGTCGTGTTTTAGGGTTTAGGGTAGTGCAGTGGTCTTTGGGTAGTGTAGGGAGTCGTGCGGGGGGTATTGTTTTAGAGTTTAGGGTAGTGCAGTGGTCTTTGGGTAGTGTAGGGGGTTGTGCGGGGGTAGTGTTTTAGGGATTAGGGTAGTGCATTGGTATTTGGGTAGTGTAGGGGTCATGCGGGGTAGTGTTTTAGGGTTTAGGGCAGTGCAGTGGTGTTTAGGTAGTGTAGGGTGTCGTGCTGGGGGAGTGTTTTAGGGTTTAGGGCAGTGCAGTGGTGTTCGGGTAGTGTAGGGGTCGTGCTGGGGGAGTGTTTTAGGGTTTAGGGCAGTGCAGTCATGTTCGGGTAGTGTAGGGGGTCGTTCTGGGAGGAGTATTTTAGGGTTTAGGGTAGTGCAGTGGTGTTCGGGTAGTGTAGGGGGTCATGCTGGGGGTAGTGTTCTAGGGTTTAGGGCAGTGCAGTGATGTTCAGGCAGTGTAGGGGGTCGTGCTGGGGGTGGTGTTTTAGGGTTTAGGGCAGTGCAGTGGTGTTCGGACAGTGTAGGGGGTCGTGCTGGGGTGGTGTTTCAGGGTTTAGGGCAGTGCAGTGGTGTTTGGGCAGTGTAGGGGTCGTGCAGGGGTGGTGTTTCAGGGTTTAGGGCAGTGCAGTGGTGTTTGGGCAGTGTAGGGGGTCGTGCAGGGGTGGTGTTTCAGGGTTTAGGGCAGTGGTGTTCGGGCAGTGTAGGGGGTCATGCTGGGGGTGGTGTTTCAGGGTTTGGGGCAGTGCAGTGGTGTTCGAGCAGTAAAGGGGTCGTGCTGGGGGTGGTGTTTCAGGGTTTAGGGCAGTGCAGTGGTGTTCCGGCAGTGTAGGGTGTTGTGCAGGGGGTGGTGTTTCAGGGTTTAGTGCAGTGGTGTTCGGGCAGTGTAGGGGGTCCTGCTGGGGTGGTGTTTCAGGGTTTAGGGCAGTGCAGTGGTGTTCAGGCAGTGTAGGGTGTCGTGCTGAGGGGTGGTGTTTCAGGGTTTAGGGCAGTGCAGTAGTGTTTGGGCAGTGTAGGGGGTCGTGCTGGGGGGAGTGTTTTAGGGTTTAGGGCAGTGCAGTCGTGTTCGGGTAGTGTAGGGGTCGTGCTGGGGGGAGTATTTTAGGGTGTAGGGTAGTGCAGTGGTGTTCGGGTAGTGTAGGGGGTAATGCTGGGGGTAGTGTTCTAGGGTTTAGGGCAGTGCAGTGGTGTTCGGGCAGTGTAGGGGGTAGTGCTGGGGGTGGTGTTTTAGGGTTTAGGGCAGTGCAGTGGTGTTCGGGCAGTGTAGGGGGTCGTCTTGGGTGTGGTGTTTCAGGGTTTAGGGCAGTGCAGTGGTGTTCGGGCAGTGTAGGGGGTCGTGCAGGGGTGGTGTTTCAGGGTTTAGGGCAGTGCAGTGGTGTTCGGGCAGTGTAGGGGGTCGTGCAGGGGTGGTGTTTCAGGGTTTAGGGCAGTGGTGTTCGGGCAGTGTAGGGGGTCATGCTGGGGGTGGTGTTTCAGGGTTTATGGCAGTGCAGTGGTGTTCGAGCAGTAAAGGGGTCATGCTGGGGTGGTGTTTCAGGGTTTAGGGCAGTGCAGTGGTGTTCGGGCAGTGTAGGGGCGGTGCAGGGGTGGTGTTTCAGGGTTTAGGGCAGTGCAGTGGTGTTCGGGGAGTGTAGGGGGTGGTGCAGGGGTGATGTTTCAGGGTTTAGGGCAGTGCAGTGGTGTTCGGGCAGTGTAGGGGGCGGTGCAGGGGTGGTGTTTCAGGGTTTAGGGCAGTACAGTGGCGTTCGGGAATTGTAGGGGTGGTGCTGGGGCTGGTGTTTCAGGGTTTAGGGCAGTGCAGTGGTGTTCGGGCAGTGTAGGGGGTAATGCTGGGGGTAGTG
>CAWUFW010023589.1:0-73008 GCA_963921515.1 Calotriton arnoldi
GTGGATGGGTGATTTGGTGAGAGGTATCAATCAATCAATCAATCATGTCACTTATAAAGCGCACTACATACCCGCGAGGGTCTCAAGACGCTGGGGGAAGAGGGGGGTGGTGCTGCTACTGATCGAAGAGCCAGGTCTTGAGGAGTCTTCTGAAGGCCAGTAGGTCTTGGGTCTGTCGGAGGTTGGTGGGGAGGGTGTTCCAGGTCTTGGCGGCGAGGTGGGAGAAGGATCTGCCGCCGGCGGTCGTTTTCCGGATGCGGGGGACTGTGGCGAGGGCGAGGCTGGTCGAGCGGAGCTGGCGGGTGGGGGTGTAGAAGCTGAGTCGTCTGTTGAGGTAGGCTGGTCCGGAGTTGTGGAGTGCTTTGTGTGCGTGGGTGAGGAGCTTGAAGGTTATCCTCTTGTTGACAGGGAGGACATGTGTGGGTACGATTGTGGATGTGTTCCTGTCCCCAACAGGGTGTCTGGTGTAGGCAGGAACCCTGTATCTGCCCATGCATTGTGTGTTGTTGTTGTGTTCGGAATTGTGTTGTTGCGTACCTGCGGCGACATCCGCGACGGTGCATGAGTTGCTGGTGGTGTATCAGGTACAGCGCCCGGAAGACGTGTAGAGCTGGATCCATTGCGGTCGGGACCGGGCGGTTGGGACCGGGGATCAGGTTTAGCGCTCCGCTGTTGTGCTTCCGCCGTCTCTGGTTGGCTGGTTTCTCCACTGCAGTGCAACTGGCTGTTTGGGGCATCTTGATTTGTACGGCGGTCAGGACGTCATTCCGCACGGCGGTGGGTCTCCATTGGCTCCCACCGCCGTGGTGCCGGGCGCATTTTTCTGGCGGTTCGCGTCGCACCGCGGCGGACAGGAAATGGGCTGTGTTTGACCATACTAATATGGCGGGCGTGGAAACCGCTGCTGGCGTGCGGAAAATGGCATTTTCCGCCACCGCCAGCACTTTGGTGGTGCCTCCGCCCGCCATCGTAATGGGCCCCTAAGTACTCTAAAATTCACTGTAAACACTGGGAACTCTATGCCCCTCTGTACAATCTTAGTAAACTCCATGATTCATCCCTTGTAGTAAAATGGTGTGAAAAAAGTGCTGAAGGCCATAAATAGAGAGAGCATGATCACCACAGTTCAGAAGCGCCACACACATTCCTTTGCACCAGTGCAGAGGTGTCTGTGTGAGTCTAGCGTAGGTTTTGTACTGGAAGGGTACCCTTCCAGTACAAAATTCTATGCCTAGACAAACTGTAAAATGTTTCCTACTTTGTATGTGTGCTGTACAGTGCAGTACACATGCAAAATAGGAAATTAAAGGAGAAATAAAAGTATTACTCCTTTTAACGCTTGCTTCAAAATCGCGTGTTTTTTCGGTGTTAAACCCTGTTTACTATTGTTTATTATCATTAGTAGCTAGGGTTTTGCATCAAAAACCATGGGTGGTTGCATGGGAATGCCCAAGTGCCACGTATGTAATGCCTCTCTGACACAGAGTAATGTAAAGCAGAGCTTTGAAGTGCTTTGCATTACTTTTAGGCAACATTCCAGCGCAAAACAAGCTTTGCGCTGGAAAGTAAATTCAACACATTTGTGACGCTAACCCAGCACAAAGGGTGTCTAAATCCGGCCTTTCATGCAAATGGACTTTCTCCATTTCTTCTGTCTCCCCGGCTCATAGGTTGCAGCTGAGTGGTATTCATGCCTCTACAGGTTAGCTTTTGAAGTACTCAAACATTGTAGTCTGCTCTCAGAACCGAGCACCATTGTTACTTGGTACTTCCAGTCTGCAGGGTTCAGTGGCCCTTCAAAGCCTCTGTCCACTTAGTTGACCGTCAACCTGACCCCTCATCTTCAGTGCTGTGAATCTACTGGCTTCTTCAGCATGGGAGATCCAGGAGTACTAGAAGGTGAGCAGCTTCCTGAGTAAATCTTTTTTAGTTTCCTATTGTGTCCATATCTTCATCCTGCTTTTCATACCAGGAGTCAAGGCAGTGCAGAAGGACTATTGTGGGGGCAGCGAGGCCCAACGTTGTGACACTGTGGTAGCGTTTCCATCTCCTTCTTGGTAATGTCGGGAGTCACCTCTAGCGGCATGCTGGTACAGGGGTCCCCCATACAGAAGCTCTGTCTTGGAGCTGTTACCCCAGCGGCTAGCTTCAATAAAAAATGGTGGGGTGCGAAGGCGCTTCTCACCATAAACGAGAACTGGAGCACGAGCACTGCGGTACTTCTCCTTTCCACGAGCAGGAAAAGGAAGGACTTCCTTCCTGCTTGTTGACTGGAACTCCAACCAATCCTGGAGCTGCTTTCATGTTGTGAAAGCAGCTCCAGGATTGGTGGGAGCAGGCTCAGCCAGCGCTCATTTTGAGGCTGGGGGCCTGTGCCAGCAATCCCCAGGCTGTTTCACAGCCTGGGGATTGCTGGGTCTACAGCGCGCATGTCGGGCTGGCCTTCACAAGACGGTCGGCAAATCCAACATGGGCACTGGAGACCAGTGCTGACATTCTGCATTTGCAAGATTTAGCTCTGCCTCCACACTCGTGCTGTAGACAGCGCGAGCCGGTGCGCTGCCAAATAAATAAAATGGCATTGAACAGCCATTTTATTTATTTGTATTTGCCTGCTGCGCTCGCAGCAGGCGGGGCGATGCTCCTCCGCTTTAGAGGTGGAGCCGCCCCTGCGTGTATGCACGTGTTCATGTGTAACCAGCACAATGCATCTAACCCCACCTGTGTAGCTGCTGGCCATTTTTTAAAAGGCGTGCTTTGCGGGTTATCGCTCAAATATATCCAATTTACCAGAAGCTTACATAGGGTGAGACTACATTTTGGGGCCTCTCTCACAACAGAGAACTAAAAACCAGGCAGTCAAGAAACAAAAAAGTCTACAGGATTAAGCGTGTCAGAAACAACTTCAAAACCCATGGGCACACATTAACCATGCATACATTTCTGAATTTTTTTCAAGTCAAACTCTGCGAATCACACCCAAATTGTTATTCGTATTCTTTATCACGTTTGCTCACCTTTATTTTGTTGATTATACACTAGTCATAACATCCTGAAACTCTTTTTCCACGACGCTTACGCCTACATTGTCTTCCTCTAAAAAAACATATCAATGCTTATGGCAGAATTCTCTGCTGTTGTCTTTAGACTCCGCTTGAACTGCACATGAATAGTCTTTTATTTTCGGATTTTTTTCAGTAATGGCGTCATTGTCTATAAGAACATCATTTCATGAAAAGTGTTAATTATAGGCATATTTGTATATTTCCATCGATCCTATAACAACAATATTAACTATGATGACAGTCATAATGCCAAAGGTGCACCGTGAATCAGCGTGTAGCTCAATCTGGAAAAGGCAAAGGCAAAACGAATTCTATTTCCAGGCTGGAATGACGTCCACACCTTGTTTGCTTGGAAACATCTTGCTCTTTCAATGGCAGACTTCAATTGGTAAACAGCGATTAAAATTCTGAGCAGATCTGCATGGCTTGCAGGAAAACCTCTCGAAATGCTGCAGACGCCTTTTCATCAGATGGTATTTAATAACAATCTTTGTACTGAAGCTTCCCATTGCATCGGGCAAAAATTTTCAAAATTATTTTACAATATCTAGCACAATTTTATATCATTTATATAATGCATCTCTCTATCTAAGCATATACACGTACAAATCTGACCCGCAGAAGCAGTTGCCATGGTGACGGTAAGCAATTATTTTGTTCATACTGCAGAGAAGGTCTTTTTCTATTTACTCATATATTTATTGAATCTTTGTTTAGTGTACGTCGTTGAAACGCAAATATGATATTGTTGTGTTTTGGTTGCGCCGGTGCAGTGCCCTCGTCATGGTGTATTTCGGTTGCAGTGCTTCGTGGCAGCATCCTGCAAAGTCTCATGAGATAGAAAATGTAAAAAATATGGATCTCAGACAAAACGCGCTTTTCGATAAAGCCGCTATCAATTTGAATATCTTGGAATTTAGAAAGGTTGGAAGACAGAAAAGCAGTGAGGTCAGGGTGAAAGGACTCGAGATATGACAGAAAAATGCCTACCCACAAAACATGGCGGACTATATAACTGGTAAATGGTACTGCCTGACGTCAGTAATTATTTTCGTTCAAAATCGTTGATGCAAAATGTGAACTGAATTTTTATGTGAGTTTATTGTCAGTGAAACTATTCACTGAAAATACACATGGAAGAGGAAAACTTCAGTTATTTAGTTTAAAAAAACACTTCAGTTGAAGTGAAACTTGAGGTCACTTACAATGCAAATTATGACATTGATGACGCTATGATGTGTGATAGCGACGGAGTTGGTATCAACATGGACACAAGGACTATGCGGCCCCCGGGGGAAGTAAAGGTCGCAGACCAGTCTTCCCCCGGGGTATTCGCGCAATGGCCGGAAGGACAAGGTGGGGGTGGGATTAGAGGGGTAAAGGAAGGGGCGGGAGCCGGGTGGGTATATAAGGTGTCAGGAGAGGAAGATCCGGCCTCTTCCTGACACCTGAGCACCACCGGGGGTAAAGGAAAAGTTTGTCCGAGATAGTTAGGCGCCTAGCTGATTGGTCGATCGGCGGGGGTTTTTTCGTAGTGCAGGGCAGTGTTAGGGAGGGTCACTCACCGTTTTTCAGCCACATTGGAGTCGTGGCGACGCGGAGACAGTCCGCGCCGAACCGTGGGTTTGGCCGGGTGGTCGTCCTCGTTGATGTTTGGCGGCGGACATGCGGACGGGCTGGCCTGCCCGTTCATGATGGCGCCGGGGGTAGCGGCCGGTACGGTGGTGGCGTGTCCGCAGGAGCCACCACCGTGTATGAGGATCGCACCAGGTAGGGGGCGGCTTTCACTGGAGAACAGGGAGCGGGCGGCAGGGCCTGTTGCGCGTCTGCCCGCTGACGCGTGCATGCTAAGAGCGCATGGGAGGGGGGCCATCGCGCACCTCAGCGAGCCTTGGGGGGGCCTTTGCGCACCTCAGCGAGCCTTGGGGGGCGGGAGACCTTCGCGCGCATCAGCGGGCCTGGAGTGGAGAGGCGTCGAGGGGGAGGGCCGGGCGACAGGGTGTGCCGCAGTTTCCAGTCCTGGGTTTTGCTTTAATGCAATTTTATATAGCGCGAACATTACCCGAAGGTGTGAGAGCACTTTAGAGAAGGGAATCTTTGTGGGTGGCCCACAGTGTGCTTTCTGGATGCGGGGACAAGGACAGCTGCATTGGGGGGTGCAGGCCACGACGGGCTGGGGGAGGTTTTTTACATGGGAACTTGGCCGGGAGCCACAAAAAGGGGCCTACCCCGTCATTGCAGGAATGTGGGGTCCCCTCACATGCGGACACGCACCACGAGGGGGGGGCAGTCCCGGGGGGGGGTTTCGTGGAGCGAGGGGTGAGCTGTGGGTGTTGGCAGAGGGGGCAGCAGCCTCCCCCCTTTGTTTCTCTGGTTGGGGGTCCAGCTGGGAGGGGTAGTGCCATGCACAGGGGCTGCAGCTCGGGCAGGTGGGGGGGTGCTGCGGTGGGGCAGTGGCAGGCGGCGGTTTTCCTGGGGGGGGAGGGGGTGTGGCCCCCTGCTCTTTCGGCTGGCGCAGTAATTCTGGGGTGAGGGGGACCCCGGGGGTTTTTTTTCAGCTGCTCCTCAGTCTTTCCGACTAGGGTTGAGGGACTGCCAGCACGGCACGAGGCCCGGTGGTGCCTGGGACCCACCAGGTTGGTGCGACCTGTTGGGGGGGTGGGGAAGCAGGACCGGCGATTGAGGCCGGCAGAAGGGGGCACCGCCAGCGAGGCGCACAACGGCCTCGAGACGCTGGCCGGAAGCAGTAGGGGGTCCGCGGCGGCCTTCCCTCCGACGAGGGATCGCGCAGCGCACATTGCAGCGTTATGCATATTACACAAGTTATGAATTCAGTTGTTGAAGATGGCGTGGATGTTGGGGGACGAAGTTGGAGGAATGCGCAGGTGTGCGACAGGGATGAGAGTGTTGACTGGACGTTGAAGTGCACAAAGGGATGATGCTGAAGGGGGTAGTGAAGGGGTGGGGGGGGGAGTTCAGGTAACCAGACTCTTCTCGTTGTTTGTTGCAGGAGTCAAAGGCGGCCACAGTCAGAGCTGCGCATGAAAGAAAGTGGGGAACAGCAACTCCCAGTCGGGAGGAGGAGGTCCCGGACGGACACTCAGGTACAGATCTAAGGCGGAGGCCTTGGGACGGGGGACGTTGGGCGAATGATAGAGTTCCGGCTGGGGCATGTAAGGGCTGTGAGGGATGGGGCGGAGGCATGGGTCCAAACGGACATTGTGGTGCCCAGGGGGCAAAAGAGCGTAATCAATGGGTCGCTGATCATTAGCTGTTATATGGGAGGAGAGTGACATATGGGGCCGGGGGTGCGTCATTGGTCTCAGAAACAGCGCGTCAACGCAATTTACAGACTCTACCCGCAGCTGGGGAGTGCTAGCGCCTTTGGCGGCATGACGATGGGTTCCCTTACGTAGTGGAGAAGGGGCAGAGACGTCTGATCCGGGGGGGGTGCGCAGGTTCATTGAGATGTTATGTAACAGGCAGGTCCCTGCGGGGACAAGGGAGACCGACGGCCCCGGTGCCGGATAACTAATGGCGTTCCGCAGGAGGGTGCGGGCGAAGGGGAGTCATACACCCGTTGGGGGCAAACTGGGCCACCATGGCAAAACGGGGGTGGCCTGGAGGGGGGGTGATGTCGGGCCAGGAGGTCCTTTCCCGGTTAGCTGGAGGCCATGGGTCCGTGGCGCTCGATGTCTCACAAGAAGAAGCCGGGACAGCGGCGCAGACGTAGGAGGTCATATGGAGGGGGTCAGGTATGGACTGTCGAATCTACGAGGGTCTAGAGAGGCAGGCGAGCTGGACGTAGGCTGACTACGGCAGGGGCTGGCAGAGTATGGAGAACTGGGTCACTGAGAGACATTGCCGTCATGTATGTGCAGCCCCCTTTAGGGGGAACGGGGTCGTGTTCACTTAACCCGGGGGTGTCTCAGGGACAAGGACAGCTGACGGAAGTGACGAATATGCTGATGATGGAAAAAGGGTTGCACGGCAAGAAGGCTTTGCGTCAAGGCTTACCAATTGCACGGGGCGGGCTTGATGGATGGCTGTGCTCACTTGTTGGGAGTTGGGGTTGCGCAGAGCTCCGGGGCTACCTGGGCGCAAGCATTGTTGCAGCGCGAAGGGGACGGCGATATACGCGTGGACGTGCAAAAGAGCGGTAAGAGCCTTGTGTGGGCTTGTACAGAGTACAGGGCGTCGCAGCCACTGAGGCCAAGAGGGGCGTCGGACGGGAACTTGCGCTCCAGGGGGGACGGGCCCTTGCTGGAGGGAGCTCAGCAGGTGGGAGGGGGCTTGGTGCCGTAAGCTACAGTTGGGTCCAGGGTGGCCTCATGGGTAGTAACGGGTGACATTGAAAAGGGGGGGTTGTGGCTGCGTGCCGCAGTTTCTCTGAGGGTGGGGGGATATTCGAGCCAGGTACGGCATGGAAGGGGAGGCCTATGGCAGCGAATAAAGGGTCGGGGAGAGCTACGCGAAGGGTACGCGGGGAGGAGGTACCAGGGAGACAGACTGCAGACGTACAGGCATGGCCGGTGCAGCTTTGCTGTACCGGAATGAGGGGTTTTTAGGCGGGGTGCACTGCGGGATATGGGAGGCGTGTGAGTTAGGGTATGTGCGGGGAAGGTTGAGAAGTTATGACACAGGGAGCCGGCACACAGTGGTAGTGTCGTAAAGACATTGACAATCGGTTATACTTAGAGGGTTAGTGGAACTGGGAGTAGGGTTGTGAGAAACACTGGAGACGGGATGTTATGGTCAATGTGGAGCAGCAAACAAGGGGGAGGTGGCAGTGGAGACAGGCTCTCTAGCACCTGGCGTGTTTGAGTTGGCAGCAGATTTCGGGGGAGAGTAGAGCGGGTGTCGAAGAGCAGGGGGAAGTAGGGAGAGGGCATGAGGCAGCGGTGATTGGTGGCAAGAGCGTGAAGGCCTATGGCTGGGGGAATTTGTTTTTCCAAATGTGGAAGGTAGACTGTCAGTTATGCAGGTCCTTATAGGTCTCATGCGAAGGCCGGGCTGTTGGGGTGGGGGCTACCTTAAAGGCGACGTACGATCCCTACGTATGGGGGCTGTCACAGTGGTGGTGTCAGGAGGGCCCTGGGGGAGGGGGGGAGGAGGCTGAAGGCTGAGGACGATGGGAGGACAGAAAAGTGTTCTGTGACGATCGGTACTGGACGAGGGTTTTTTGCGGATAGATTTGGAACGATGGTCGAACGAGGGCTAAGGGACAGAGTACGTATTTCTTGCAGGACTAATCTTCTTTTTCTATCACAGGAGCTGGGAGTGGATCGGGATCCAGGGCGGTCGCCTGGATGGGGTGGCCATTAACCCGGGGCATTGGACTGCAAAGGTGGCGAACTGGCCGGTGTACAGACGTCACTGGGAGGGGAACACAGTCAACGGGATGTAAGATGACGGGATGAACAGTGGTATGAAATTGGGGGAGTTGTGGCCAGTACGGCTGACATCGTGTCAAAAGAAATAAGAGGTTGCCCCGATATGTGGATACATGTGGGTGAAAAGAGTATTCTGGGATATGTCAGGTTGGCTTTACAATTATGAGGCATGGAGGGGGATATGGTTCAATGAAATGGAACGTGGGGCAATTTGGGCACGTGAATGAATTTTGCCGGGCAGACGAGGGGATCGGGGTGCTATCAAACTGAATTGCCCTGTAATGGCCCGTTGGTGGGGAGACTGTTTTGAGGAGAAACAGGTGGTCTTGTTTAACAAGGGGGCATTTTTTCCAGACAAGGATTGGCCTGGAAATGGTCTTTATTTACACGAGACGCAGGTTTAGGTGGTGGATGGTCGTTCACCGCAAAGGGGGTACCGTCCATGGTCAATGATTGGCCCGACAAAAAATGTTATTTGTTACTCGGGGGCAGGTACAGGTGGTGGATGGTCGTTCACCGCAAGGGGGCGCCTGTCACAGACAAGGATTGGCCCGAAAATGTTACTGGTTTACACGGGATGCCAGTAAAGGTGGTGGATGGTCGTTCACCGCGATGGGGGCACCTTTCACGGACAAGGTTGGCCCGAAAATGTTACTTGTTTGCACGGGACGCAGGCCCGGGTGGTGGACGGTCGTTCACCGCGATGGGTGGCATTTGTTCCGAAGAGGATTGGCCCGGAAATGTTAATGGTTGCACGGGAAGCCCGTTAAAGTGGTGATGGTCGTCCACTGGGTTGCCACAGAGTTGGGAAGCGGTAGGTGCACAGGAACTGGGGGAACACGTGGTACTGTGTAGGTTTGGCACCTTTCGCGGCCAACGATGGTCCCAACAATAGTACTTTATACGGGACACAAGTTTGGGTGGTGGATTGGTCGTCCACCGGGTGCCGCAGGGTCGGCTGACGGGAGGCGAAGGGTGCCCAGGAACTGGGGGGTGGGGCAGGGAACCGCCCTACGGGGTTTCCCTGGTTGGCGGTACTTTGGAGGGGTGGTGAGTCACATACGGGCGGATCCACCCCTCGGGGGGAGAACGGTACACGGGTGACTGATAGCGGGGCGCGGGAGGCAATGAAGGAAATTCAACAGAGGATGCTTGCAGGGCAAGTGAAGGTGAGAATGGGGAGAAGGAGGTCACCGAGTGAATGGGGAAGAGTCAAACAGGTGAGATGGTTTTGAGAAGGATGAATGAAGAATGAGTCGGTATGGGATGGGAAAAGTATATTTATTGCATTTATGTACTGTTTTAATAAAGTCTAAATAATTGCAACCTTGTCCTAATAAAATGGCCTTTACGCTTCAAGTAACAGCGTGGAGTGTGGTTCTTGCGCGATGCGGCCCCGGGGAAGTAATGGTCGCAGACCAGTCTTCCCCCGGGGTATTCGCGCAATGGCCGGAAGGACAAGGTGGGGGTGGGATTAGAGGGGTAAAGGAAGGGGCGGGAGCCGGGTGGGTATATAAGGTGTCAGGAGAGGAAGATCCGACCTCTTCCTGACACCTGAGCACCACCGGGGGTAAAGGAAAAGTTTGTCCACCCACCCACCCTACAGGTCTTAAGCAAAGGGCTTAGGGTGGTTGTTTGGGTCTGAGCGTGCCAGTTTAGGGCAGGTTGCGGAGCAGTGACGTTGCGGTACTTTGGAGGGGTGGTGAGTCACATACGGGCGGATCCACCCCTCGGGGGGAGAACGGTACACGGGTGACTGATAGCGGGCGCGGGAGGCAATGAAGGAAATTCAACAGAGGATGCTTGCAGGGCAAGTGAAGGTGAGAATGGGGAGAAGGAGGTCACCGAGTGAATGGGGAAGAGTCAAACAGGTGAGATGGTTTTGAGAAGGATGAATGAAGAATGAGTCGGTATGGGATGGGAAAAATATATTTATTGCATTTATGTACTGTTTTAATAAAGTCTAAATAATTGCAACCTTGTCCTAATAAAATGGCCTTTTACGCTTCAAGTAACAGCGTGGAGTGTGGTTCTTGCGCGATGTGGAGTAAGATGATTGGCTGGCACCAGGTTTGGGGGCTGAAACCATTTGTTGCTTGTAAAAGTGGAAATAGTGAGACAGAGACAGGAAGCATGTGAAAGGGGGAATAAACACTCATAAGAGTATGATATGAGATCCCAAGCTTAACTGCCGGCCATAGTCACGTAGAAGCAAGTGTATATGTGAGTAAAACACAAGGAAGAGCCCCCAGCCCCCTCCACATCCACGCCCGATGGTATATTCCTGCACTGAGGAAAAAATTTAATGGCTGTCCAACACTATTTGTCAGCCGACCTCAAGCCAATCGGAGGCCAGCTAACAAAACCACTCATCAAATGACTGAAAATCTTTAGTGATTCTTTATTGAACATAAAATATGTAACGTCTCGAAAGCATGTATCTTTGACTGTTGTTTTATGAAAACTTCCGAGCAAAGCTTCAAAAAAACTGCAAAAGGTAAACAAAAGAAGCCAAGCACAATCTGCCTTTCAAATTTAATGAACTCTCAATTACATTGTTTGTAGTGGCCACACATAAAATCTTACAATGAGTTGTGGTAAAAAAAAAGATGCCCTTTGCGGTACCATCCATAAACTGTCCCCATCACTAATTTTGATAAAATGTATCCAAAAATGGAGAGTTGCGCAATCATATGGAAAGTCTGGTCCAGATTGGTACACTGAGGTCAAAGTTATTGGCTACCAAAAACTGGTACACCACAGCCAAAGTTATTGGCTACCAAAATACTTCTTCCCAAGGAACACGAGTTTTAATGATAAGTGCAAACTCAAGTGCATATATGCAAATTGACTGTCAAAGAATACAATATCTGCATCCCTCGCAGGAGATGGCACAAAGTTAGTACACCTCACAGAGTGCCCTTTGAAAAGGAGTATGGATAGCTCTAGAGACCTCCCACAGACACCACTGATGAAGGGAAGGTGCCTACACATATTGTGCCCTGTCTGGGAGCATGTTCCTGGGCACCCTTCAAAGGCAACCCTTGAGTTCCCTAGCAGAGACACTGTCAGTGTCTCAGCAGGGGCACACTGCACACTATTGTCCCTACGGGTGCATTCTGTGATTGACCCACCATGAGGGCATTGATAAAGAAATACTAAGCATGCTGCAGTGACGGTGCTAACCTGTTGAGTTAGTGCCTACACTGCTCTCAGCAACTTTTCTTGATAATTAGGTGCATTGTCCTCCTTAGTATAAAGTACATCCAGAGATGATGTGCACAATTGCAACTCAGAACTGGGTGTTCGGCCTATGATAGGGCTTAGACTGTTACGTTTAACTGTAATGGTACTACCTCCATAATTGTGGGTATGGCATTTTGACTACCCAAGTACGGAGTCCTGTTTATAACACAATATTAACAGTTCTGCTTCAGATTCTAATCATCTCGATGGAAGCAATTTTCTGGGTGACTATAAACTTACATTGAATTAAGGAGATACTTCCAAGGAATGTGTTTGTGTTAATCATTTGTCTGCCCAAGGCATTCATGAAAGAGCTAAAGGTCCAAAACACAATTAGCAACATATTTTATACGTGGTCCTTGATTTTAATAGCAGTGTTTCAACCTGTGATGTTTCATGTGATGTATGGTCAGAAAATATCTTTATCTCATTTAAGAACAAGATGTCTGGTGTGTCACCTTCTACTGAAGTTGGGCTATTTTCTTACCTACTACGCTTATAGCGAGGGATTTTAAGGCTCCCACTGAAGAAGTATCTTGTGAGTATTATCTGGTGTGATTTTCAAGCCCAAAGACTTTGGGCCTGATTACGACTTTGGCTATCCTCCTGCTGGCCACCACACGGGAGGACCGCCTAAGCCATACTCAAACCCCCTGCCGGATTCCGATTGTAATCCTTGGTGGGCGGGTGGTGCTGCGGCGGTGTCACAGCGATGCCTGTAATGGCCCATAGGTAAGCCTCAGACCAGCACCACTGCGACACCGCCGCAGCACGTTCCTTCATGGTGCACAGGAACTGGGTACACATTTGCAGGGGGGCACAACATGTTCCCCCTGCAGCCACCCCCATGCCCTGGAGCGGCAGGGGCCCCTATTAGGGCTCCCTTTGTTGCCTCACCACCAGCCTTTGTATGGTGAGTTCACTTCCATGGAAAGTCTGGCGGTGAGGCAACACATAATATGCTCGGCGGTGCCGCAGCAGCACTGCCAGTATATTACTCAGCCTGACCGCTGGAGCACCGCCACAGGATCCAGGATCCCCGGCGGCCGCAGAAGTCCAGTGGCAATCCAACTGCCAAACATCGGAATATGGCGGGCAGACTGCCAATCTGGCGGTTTGTGGACCGCCACCACGGGCTCGGCGGTCAGAACTAGTAATCACCCCCTTTGTAAATATTGTGACCAACTCTAAGTAGGCTACTTACTTCTATTAATGGTAGGATTAAGGAATTCCTTCATAAAGGCATCCTAATAAACTCTCAGAAAATGTAAACATGGGCTAAAAATCACTTCAGAACTCCAAGCTGTAAAAATGGGGAGTAGGCATTTAGAGTGTGATGGCTTAAATCACATCTAGATCCTGTTGAGCTGATGTGCAACAACAATGAAGATGGCATCAAATGATAATCCCTGAGTCCACACAAAACTATTATGACCTCGGAATTTCAAAAACTAGAAACAATACCAGCAACCTATTGAATAGAAACAAGAAACCCCCAACGATCCTTGGAGAACCTAAGGCAATAATTCTATCTCGTGATTTGTGGCACACTGGCCTAGTTTTTTTTTTTACGATTTTTTAATTATTTGATAGAAACTTAGCACTCACAGTGATTGCAATATCGTGACCAAAAATACACATCAGCATATAAATAAAATAAGATAAAACACAGTTTTCATACAGTTGCACCCCCCTACACCTGTTATAAATGTCCGTTCCGTCGCTGTTCTCGTAGCTCCATCTCCAAGGTGGGAGAGGTACATATCTCCCCCCGATAAGTGTTCCATTTGCCCCACTTTTTGTCCAGCTTCTTGGGGCACCCTCTAGATTTAAATACTTCTTTTTCAGCAATCATGCATTTATCCATCTCCTTAGCCCATCCCCCGGTAGTCGGCACCTCAGTTAAACCCCAATGCATTGCTATAGAGCGTTTTACCAATGTGAAGCCCATGGTGACCCACTGCTGCTTCACAACAGTAAGGTCGGTTGCCTCCCATATATTTAGGAGCCCCAGTCTCGGTGTCAGCTGTATATTCTGCCCAATGGCCCTGTACATGTGTCGTGTGGCTCCCTCCCATAGAGTCTGTATGTGTGGGCATTCCCATATGGTGTGGTAAAAGGTGGCTTCTTCAGGACACTGTCGCAGACAGAATGCGTCCTCTCTGCGCCCAATCTTCCGAAGTGTGGCCACAGTGAAATACGATCTGTGCAGTACCTTCAGCTGGATTAATCGAAATTTGAGAGGGATAGCTGCCTCTCTTGGGGACATGAGTGCGGACTGCCAATCTTCGTCATGAAGTGGTTCTATATCGGCTTGCCATTTGTCACGGAGACTCCGAAGTGGGTCGGGTAGATTATTGCTTAACTTATGATAAGTCAATGATATTGCATTTTTCGGCAGGGGTTCAGAGAGTAACCTATCCTCCAGGGGGGACGACTCCAGTATATCCCCAGTCTCATGGAGCGCATCAGTAAGGGCATGACGGATCTGTAGGTAACGGAAGACCTCCCCCCTGGCCAGGTCATAGTCTTTTTCCAGTTGTGTAAATGGTACCATTTTCCCCTTCTTCCATAAGTGACTGATGGTGGAGATACCGATGGTGTCCCACTGGTCAAACCCCGGCTGGTAAAATTGTGTCCCCAATCTTTGGGTCGACCACAACGGGGTAGCCTGAGTCAGGGTGTCCCACCAGTCAAGTTTCTTATAGGCTTGCCTCCAGATATCAATAGTGTGAGCCGTTGGGCCAAAGTATCGGCCCCTCTTGGCCCTGGAATACAGAGCCCCTAGATAACCCTCTCTCCCCATTTGGTATTTGTTCAAAAGATACGCTGGGTCTGTCGGGGGGCGATATATCCAGTGATTCACCACTACCAACTGTGAAGCCCAGTAATAGAGGCGTACATCGGGGAGTGCGATACCCCCGTCGTACCAACTTTTGGTTAATTTATATAGGGCAATGCGGGGCGCCCTCCCATCTCACAGTAGGGTCCTGACTTCATTCTCGACGTTCCTAAAGTAGGACTCCGGGATTTTATTCGGGCAGTTCTGTAGTATGTATAAAAACCGAGGGAGCGCTAGCATTTTGAAGAGGGCGGCTTGGCCCAGTAGGGATAGGGGCAGGGTCCTCCAGTGTTTAACATCATTCCGCAGCCTATCGAGGGGTGTAGCCAGATTTTTAGTGTGGAAGATGTTCGGATCCGGGGTACACTGGCCTAGTTTGATGACAAAATTGTTAACATTGGACTTGTATACAAGAAGAGCCTCGGTCTTTTGAACTGCCAGCATTAAAATCCTATAGCAGTTGAATTGTTTTTCGATATTCTTGGTACTGACAACTAGTAGTATCATTAAAAAGAAAAAATATATAAAGAACAATTTATGACTTTTCCTGACAACTTATGCCCAGCTAAAAGAATTAAGGAGAACATCACTATTCTGGCTCTTCCAAGCCTTACTGTGGTTTCCACCGCCTTGCAAACAGCCATAGCCCACAGGTATCTGAAATAGACAGTGTTATACCTACTGTGGATGTATCTGATTCCTCCGATTGTAGACATATTTTGCGTTGACTTTTATGTTGGCATCATTTTGAAGGGTGATGTTACCACCCAGATTCATTTTTCTGGGAGGAAGGGAGTTTCCTAGTTGACTACATCACGATCTTGCAGAACTACCAAATCTAAAGGACTTCATATGAGGGAGCAACTTTTGGAAGTCAGTGCACACCAGCTGTGGAACGACTCCTAGAGTTACCAGGAAAGTTTGACACTCTAGACGATAGGATTCATTTGAGCCAACTGACTTCACATTTTCTCAACATATGAGTAGACAGAGAGATTTATAAACAGGGGCAAGTCCTTTTTGCACCACTTTGCTGCTTTTGTAATCAGAAGCGAAGCAAGTACATTTTGAAACTTTGCCCAAGTCCATATTGCACAATGGTGTTTCACCAGAGCAAAATCGATTATGAAGCCATTGCTAAGCATGTACAACACCTATTTTGCGTATAAACATTTTAGTTGCGTAATAAAGATGTTAGTAAAGAAATTCCGATGAATGGCAATTTTTTATGTCTTAAAAAAAAGAACAGACTGACTTTACTTTATATTAGTTATTGATGTAATAATGGAACTATCTGATGTGGCCTCAGGCTTCTTCCTCTCTTACACCTTTAAAATATGGTTAAAATGCATTTTGTTCATTAGTTTTTATATTGACAGCAAAAATAGTGTGAAATTTGTTTGATCCATGTTTTACCCTAGTGTTAGTGCTGTTTGCTACATTGACGGTTATGAAAGCAGAAAGGAGTTAAATCACTGCAGCCCCTAGTTTGCAGCACAGGAAGAAATTAAGGATGACAAAGATCCTGCAAGAGTGAAATAAAGGAGTAGAGAGTGTCTGGTGGTGGACTAAAGAGGCATGAGGTGGAATCAAGACTATGCAGCCTTCGTATTCGGCGCTCTGACATTCAATAGCGCCGGCAATGGACTTCTGAAAAAAACTTTGGGCTTGTCCCTTCTTCTTTTATAAATTAAGCACTGCTTATACATGGACTCACCCTGCCTTCATCAAATTGATTAACATTTTCAAATAATTTACAACCTATATTCTATCCTTATCCACCTAATGCATACTCTCCATCTGTTCAACATCTCCTTCCCATTCTAACCACGTCAAAATCCTACTCAACCCCCTGAACCAACCCAATAAACCAAGGGCTTCACCTCACCCCTGGACTCTGTTGCCATATTGGCCTGAGAAACAACTAGGACAAAAGCATCCATCTAAACATGCAGGGGCTTATTTATGAGCCCTTTGCGCTGCCGTTGCATTACTTTTTGTGACGCTGCGGGGGCGTAAAAAAATGTGCCATGTTGCGAAATATTTACCTAGATGCGTCACTTTGTAAAGCCCTGCGCTACATTATACCTGTGTCAGGTATAATGTATGCAGGGTAGGGGTTCCCCCGCAAAAAAGGGTCGTAGAAGTGGCGCAGTGAAATCTATGAGATTTCACTATGCCACTTCTAGGATGCCACTGCGTCAAAATCTTACGCCTGCCTCACAGCAGGTGTAAGACTGATGCAGGTGCCTTTAACATGGGACTTGCCCATGTGTAATGACCCATTGCTGGAGTAGCGTCACTTTTGCGACACACTCCTGCAATTCGTCATTACTGCACCTACAGATATGTCAGAAATACTGACGTATCTGTAAATCCTTGCGACATGGAGCGCCGTACAGTAAATACAGCGCATCCATTGTGTTGCAAGGAGGGCGCACTGAAAAGTGTTGCATTGCTGTTTTCACGCAATCAAATCTATACATGTTTAATAACTTCAACACCTGGGTTAACATGAAGGAACTGCCTCATTCCCTTTGTGGACTGATCTCAGTAACAGATAATGATCTCATCACATGGACTGATCATCACTACATCAACCTTGGTCTTAAACTTTCCCATTGCACCTACTCCCCACCTGGCTCGTATACAAGCACCCTAACCAAATCATGGAAAAAGCTGAACTTGAACTCATTTCATGTTGAACTGCCTGTTAAACAACTGCTGAATCCTCCGATTACTGTTAATCAATTCCACCAATGGCTCTCTAAGATCTTCTATCCCGCCGCTCCCGAGAATTCCGGTCCAGGGGATTCAGAAATAAAGGAGACCAGTACTCAGGTAACAATTTCCAATTCTGGCCTTCCTCCCGGAGGAGGCAGACTTGCTCCCTGTCTAAATGCTTGCCTTTCTCTCACCACAGATCCCTGGGTAATTCAATCAATCCAAGGTTATTGTATAGAACTCTACCAGACCTCAGTTCAGCTACACTTACCCTGTCCACTACATTTTTCTCAGTAACAATTCTCTTTGGTCCAAGACGAAATTCAGTCACTTCTAACAAAACAGGCTATCGAACAAACAGAGTTTGATCCCACAGGTTTCCTGAGTACCAACTTTTTGATGCAGAAAAAAACAAAAAGTTTTATCCAGTAATCAACTGAAAAGTTTTCAACAACTTCGTTATATACCATCATTTCAAAATGGAGACTATTCTCCATCTCAGAGACATCTTGCTTCAGGACGATTGGTTGGTAAGACTGGATCTTCAGGATGCCTACTTGATAATTCCAGTTCACCCTCGCACAGGAAGTATCTTCAATTTCAATGGGGGTCACTCCTTCTTTCACTTCAAATGTCTTCCTTTTGGCCTCTCCTCCGCCCCTTGGTGTTTTACCGAGATGCTCAAACCAGTGGTAGCCTTTCTCAGGACCCAGGGGATCAGACAAATTGTGTATCTTGACGATTTTCTGATCATGGCCCAGAACAAGAACTGTCTTCTCGCTCACTTACAACTTTGCCAGGACTTTCTGCTGTGTTTAGGTTTCTTTACCAATGTTCAAAAATCTTCTCTCATTCATTCACAACGTCTGGAGTTTCTATGTTTCCTAATAGACACTTTTCTGTCTGTCCTTCAACTCCCTCAACAAAAGGTTTCCATAATGAAAAAAGAGATCTGTCACTCCCTAACTCGTTCTCACTTCTCTCTGTGATCTCTAGCTAGTCTTGTGGGACTTCTGGCTTCTTCAATTCAGGCAATTTTCCCCAGCCCCCTTCATTATCCAGCCTTAAAAAGGTTAAAGATACGTCATCTCCACAAAGGTTTGGCATATTCAGATCCGGTAATCCTAGATCCAGAATCCAGGGAAGAGCTCCTCTGGTGACTGAGTCACTTAGACGCCTGAAACAGGAGAACAATTTTCTCTGCCGCCCCAGATCTTGTCTTAGATGCAAGTCGGACAGGCTGGGGTGCAAGATGTGGTCATGTCTTGCCTGGAGGCACATGGTCTCTTCATGAGTCATCATAGCATTCCAATTGTTTAGAGATGCTTGCAGGTTCCTTTGCCATCCAGACCTTTGCAAAGGACAAAGCAAAAGGCACTATTCTCTTACGGATGGACAATCTATCCGTGGTCCGGTATATAAACCATCTTGGGGGTACAAGATCCAAGCCTCTTGCAGATCCTGCCAAAAGTCTTTCGGAATTCTGTCTCCAACAGATTCTCTTGGTCAGAGCTAAATACCTTCCGGGAGATTCGAATTTTGCAGCAGATTGGTATTTCAGACATCTGCAAGATTCAACTGATTGGCATGTTCACCCTTTTGTGTTCAAGCGCCTTTCTTCTGTCTTTAGCAACATGTCAATAGACCTCTTTGCCTCCTGACTCAACTCCCATCTCCCTTCCTTTTTCAGTTGGCGGCCAGATCCATTAGCTCTAGCCATGGATGCATTTCTCCAATCTTGTCACACACTCTCCCTTACGCCTATCCCCCCTTTTTTCTGATCGCTCAGGTCTTAGTGCAAGCCCGCAGACAACACTCGTCCCTAGTGCTAATTACCCCCTTCTGGCAGGCTCAACCTTGGTTCCTAACTCTGCTGGAACTGCCTTCCGACTATCCAGTTGGAGTCCTAACTTTTCTGATTTGCTTCTCAATCATCAAGGTCTTTGTCACAACCTAGTTCTAAAAGTCTCCCTTTTCCTCATTGCTTGGAGGATTTTAGGTCTTCCTAAGGAACCCCAGGAATTTCGTAAGAAGCTATCCACCTCATTCAACAATCCTGGTCCTCTGGCACGGCAAAAATCTACAAGTCATCTTGGTTGGCCTGCGGTAGCTGGTGTATGGACAAGAATTCAAATCCCATTCCAGCAAATGTAGCTATGGTGGTTAACTTCTTAGCCTCCTTGGCTTCACAAGGGAAAGCCCATCGTACAATTAATACCTACAGATCGGCTATATCAGCCGAACACATCAGAGTTGATGGAAGACCCATTTGGGAACACGCTTTGGTCTGTCACCTGTTGAAGGGAGTAAGATTTGTTAGTCCTCCTGTTACCAAGTATAATACCATGTGGGATGCTAATTTGGTGTTGAAGATGTTTAATTCATGCAAGAATCTTTCTCTAAAACATTTATCAGCAAAGTTAACAATGCTTTTGTGTTTAATTTCATTGAAACGTGTTTCCAGTGTCAAGGTATTAAATATCTCGTCTTTCCATTACTCACCCCTTGGTGTTTCCTTTCAGGTTCAAAGACGTACCAAAACCAATTTATTGTCAATTCATTATCCCTTCTTCCCCTCTCAACTGAAGTTATGTGTGGAAAATTGTTTGAAAGCGTATGTTTCAAGAACTGCAGATCTAAGAACATCCTCTTCTTCCCAATGACTAATTTCTTTCCAGAAACCCCAGAAACCTGTCTCCCCTCCCACTTTAGCCTTCTGGGTAAAATGGGTTATGTCTCTACCTGGTGTTAATACTGATTCATTTGGTCGCCATTCAGCTAGATGGGCTATGGCCTCTAGGGCTTTTTGGGCTGGAGTGGGACAACACAACATCCTCAAATCTGAAGATTGGTCAAACGATAATATGTTCATAAACTATTATTGTAAATTGATTGCTCATGTATCTGATTTTGTTAGGGCAATGCTTTGACCAAGAATAATATGAGCCTCCGGTCTTGTAATAAAATTAAGATTTTCCTAGCCATGATGTCAGAAAGGCTAGATTTTATTAAAGACACGGAGGCAAGTATTATCCTATTACTGTTTACTAACACTCCCTGGTTTTTTTTTTTCTGCAGTTCCAGTACCATCATCCAGTACTGCCACCTCATCTTAAACCGTAGGATCCCCCTCTTCGATGGAACCCCCTTGGCAATCGCGCAGTCCTCCTTGCATTCGGAGCGTGGTTCCTCGACTCCTGTTGGACTGCCTTAAGGATTTATTGACTGTGTTGATGATGTTTTGTTCGGTGATGTTATTTCTTTCTAATCTTCAACAAGAAAAGAGGGTTTGTTGCTCTCAGTCAAAATAATTATCATGGGGCTCGGCGTCTCATTGGTTGTGTTATTATGATGTCATTGTTTGTAGTTCTATTCCCAGGTTTTCTAGGTAACATAGTTTTTTTTCTTGCTTGACTGCTTTTACTAAATACACAAGAAAAGAAAGCATAATACTCACCTTCATGTCTTTAATAAAATCTAGCCTTTCTGACACCAAGGCTAGGAAAATCCTAATTGGAATGCAGTACACGATTTCAGAAAATTACCAAATAGTGTTTCTGGGCATAGGCTTAATAGGGGATCCGTCTAACAACTCGCTAAGTTGTTTCTTATTGGATGTTAGATCTTTTTCCAACCACCATGTAGAAAATGTACAATTTCATTGTTGAGCACAAACCAGATGCCATGTTTTGACTGAAACTTGGCTTTGAGAGTACTCTGCTCCCGACATCTCAGTGACTATCCCTGTAGGTTACCTCATCAAACACATGGACTGCAGGGATAAGCTACGGGGCAGGGTAGCGATAATCCATAAAACTGCTCTCACTTGCTCAGTAATTGATTTTCCTTACAACTTAAGCAGCAAAGGTCTTGTGTTTTCATTAACAATCACTCCGACTGCAATATTTACTGGTGTCCTAATTTATAGACAACCGAGTGTTAAAACTAATTACATGCAGGATCTAGCCAAATGGGTCTCTCCACTTGTCCCTACATTTTCACACTTTACCCTTTGGATGACCTTCATTTTCATGTAGCTAATGAGACGCATATACACTCTCTCAAAATTATTAATGCTTCAGAAAACCTGGGTCTGAACGGGGTAGCAAAAGGCTGCACAAATGTGCAGAGCATACCCTTTATTCCATTTTTACTTTTCTATATTCTCTTTGAGCAGAGACACCTCGGCTTACATGGTCAGACCATTATGCAGTTCCAATATATATAACTCTTATTAACTCTGTCTTGAGTCTTGAACACTTCTACTATTTAGTGGATGATACCCACAAGATGTTGTTATAAAGTCACCAGGAGAACTTTGCTTCACCCTATCTTCCATCCCCTTCATCCCTTCCAATTCTGTGGAAGAGGCTGTTTCAGCCATAAACCACTGGATTTACAATGCATCAGATAAAACCGTGCTGGTTAAACATAAGGGCATCAATAGGAAACTGCCATCTGCACCATGGTTCTCTGATGAAGTGAAAGAAAGTTAAACCTAATCATAAAAGAAATGAACGCATTGGAGGAAAAATGATTGTCCTACTGCTGAGGAAATATTTTGGAAAGTTGTGAAAAGGTAGCAGCATTGAATTTGTAACTAATCTAATATGCTGCCTTTTATGTGTCTAAGATGGAAGGAGCCAAAAAGTTATCAAAAGTGCTTTTTTTCTATTTTGAACAATCTTATCAACCCTGCTGCCCATGTTGATGTTGTGGATTCTTCCCAAGATTTATGTGACAATTTGGCATGATCTTTACAGGACAAAATTCATAAGGTATGGGCTGATCTCTGCTCTCCTACTCAAGATGATGCAATGTGTATGGTCACTTCTTTAACTGACAAGGATGGGCAATGCTTATCTGAGTTTTTTCCTATTACCTTATAAGAGGTGGGTACTTTGGTATCGGTCATTAAATCTGGTTCATCTTCAGAACCTTGTTCAACCAAGGTACTAAGGCTTTGGATCTCCTTTGACGTCCTTAACTAGAGATCTGCAATCTTTCTTTGGTCAAGGCTAGGGTCTCCGCCACTGGAAGCATACCCTTGTCATTCCTTTACTTAAAAAGACATTTGCCAATCTCAATATTCTTCTAAACTATAGGCTCATCTCTTTTTTTTACCTTTTAAGCTAAGCTTGCACATGATAACCCAGTGTTCAGTTTATGTTGACTCCAATAAGCTGCTTGATGAGACACAATCTGTTTTTAGAGCACTCCATAGTACTGCGACAGAGCTCTTATTCATAGCAGATGATCTTAGACCATCTTGGACCTTTGTGTCTCTGCTGCTTTGGTCCTAATGGATCTCTCTGTGGCCTTTGTCACGGTCTCTCATCAGGTTCTCATCCAGTGTCTCTCCCATATTAGTGTGTGCAGCGCTGCTTAAGGATGGCTTAATTCCTCATGGAAAGAACCAGCTGCATCTTTCATCTTCTGAAGGTTGATGCCTAGCTGAAGTTCCTCCGTGGCGGTTGGATCGGGAGGTCCAGGTCTTGATGGTCCTGGTCTGTCAGAGGTAAGGGCGACCCCTTCTACTAGCCACAATGCTGCCAGATGGTTCAGCAAGATAAGTGCTAAATTGCCCCTAAGTCCTTGCACTTTCTCCACAAATCTAGAAGAATCTTATCCAAAACTTTCTGCATCGTCTACAAGGCGATCCATGGAACAAACAGGTTAGACCTGACAGCCTTAGGGTGGTCTTCCCCCCAACTTTTTGCCTTCCTCCTCCACTTTTTCTGACCACGTTTTTGCTGGCCTTAGGACTATGAGCACTTTACCACTGCTAACCAGTGCTAAAGTGCATGTAATCCAAGTGCAGGCGCTCAGAACGTGAATGGAGGGTGGAGTACAGTACTGAGGGCAAAGGCAACTATAATAAGACTTTAACAGAGTACAAAGAAGCCATCTTTAGAGCCAAAAATGAATTCTATACTGGCAAGCTAGAGGAGGCAAAGAACTCTACCAGAGAGCTCTTTAAGACTGTTTCCACACTATCCAAGCTCCATCAAGGAAATCTGTTTTACCCTGATCAAAATTTATGTGATCAAATGGCCTCATTCTTCCAGTTGAAAGTCCAAACTATTTACAGGGAACTGGAAGGGCCTGATTCTGCTTCCCAAAACCCACCTCTGCAGCATATGGAGGAGGGGCTAGAAACCGTTAATCATCTATCCAGATTTTCTCTATTGACATCGGACTCTGTGAATGATCTCCTACTGACCATTAAGTCTGGCTCACCAGATGATCCGTGTCCACCGAACATTATTCATGGGGCCTCGAATCTAATTAGCTTGCTACTTATCCCCCTTCTAAATACTACCATAAGGTCTTGGGATTTCCCCATAGCATGGAAGAAAGCATGCATTAGACCCATTCTAAAGAAGCCCTCCTTGGACCCACGGGACGTTACGAGTTATCGACCTATCTCCTGCCTTCCGTTAGCAGCCAAGGTTTTGGAGAAAGCAATAAATCACAAATTAAATATTTTTCTGAACTCCAATAACGTGCTTGACAACTCACAACATGGCTTCCGATCGGACCATTCCACTGAGTCGGCACTAGTCATGGCCACGGAGGAACTTCGCATGCAAATTGATAGTGGTGGCAGGGCTGTCCTGATCCTACTTGACCTATCTGCAGCGTTCGATACGGCGAATCACTTAGTTCTTACGCAATGGCTGAAGGCAAGTGGGATTCGGGGCAGCGCGCTGGCTCTCCTTACATCATTCCTGACAAGCAGAGAACACAAGGTCTGCTGGGATAACCTCAAGTCGGACATATTTCATCTCCCTTGTGGAGTCCCACAGGGGTCGGCGCTCTCACCCACACTTTTCAACATATGTGTGACTCCACTGGCCAAACTAGTCAGAGACTTTGGCTTCTCGCTTGTGTCATATGCCGACGACACTCAAATTATAGTCTCCATGTCCTCTATGGAAGACGTGCCGTCGGCTAGGTTCCACAGTTGTCTTGATCGCATCATACAATGGATGCACACCAACTATTTGAAACTGAATACTCAGAAGACCGAAGTCATGAAGTTTTGTAATGGCTCTCCCATCTGGAACTCAGCTTGGTGCCCAGCAGAGGCAGGAGTCTGTCCGTCACCAGTGGCCAAGATGAGAAACCTGGGCGTGGTCTGGGATACACAGCTCAACTTCTCAGGACAGATCAACCAGGTTACCTCAGCCTGCTATTTCACGCTAAAGAGCCTACGGAAGATTTTACCATTTCTTCCAATGGAACTGAGGAAAACTGTGGTGGTAGCACTTGTGATTTCTCGGATTGACTACTGCAACGCCCTTTATTTAGGGGTTGATAAACGGCAGTTAACCAAGCTACAATCTCTTCAAAACGCTGCAGCCCGAACCTTACTCAATATCCCTAATTCAATCGCATATCGGGGTCCATCAGGAACCTCTATTGGCTCCCAGTTAAGGAGCGAATTGAATTCAAGGCTCTGTGCCTGGTCCATAAAACCTTGTATGGAGGCGGTCCAATGGCGTACCGCAAACTATTCCAATGGTACACTCCGGGGCGCCCACTAAGGTCTGCCAATCAGGCTCTGGTTAACCTCCCGAAATTGAGGAAGGCTAGATGGGGAGGCAGATGCCTCTCCTATCTGGCTCCCAAACTTTGGAACAAGCTGCCTCTGGACATAAGATCCCAACCTGCTCGGTCTAAATTCCGGGGCTTATTGAAAACCTGGCTCTTTCCAATTTAGCAATTGATCCTACCTTTCAGGGCTCCAACTCACTCCTGTGTTCTCCCAAGCGCCAAGACGCCTCGGCAATCGAGAGCTATATAAAACCCTTACTTACTTACTTACTCTCCCTAAAACATGGTAATATTGGCTCACCCCAATTGGCATATTCAATTTACTTATAAGTCCATAGTAAAGTGCACAACATGTGCCCAGGGCCTGTAAATTAAATGGTACTAGTGGGTCTGTAGCACGTATTGTGCCACCCACTTAAGTAGCCCTCTAACCATGGCTCAGGCCTGCCATTCCGGAGCCAGTGTGTGCAGTTTAAACTGACATTTCGACCTGGCAAAATAAACATTTCCCTAATTATACATATAAGTCACCCCTATGGTAGGCTTTGGACACACCAGAGGGCATGGTGCAATGTATTTAAAAGGCAGGACATGTACTTTTAAGTTTTACATGTCCTGGTAGTAAAAAACTCTCAGATTTGTTTTCATTACTGAAAGGCCAATCTCTCCCATTGGATAATATTGGGGTTACCTTATTCTATTTTATAAGCATAATTCCCAAATTCCCAATTGTGAAGAGATACACTTTTCTAGTTTGGTGTCTCTGGAATCGAAATTTAAAATCCAAACTTATGGTGAAGTCGGATTTTAAATTGCAATTCTGAAAATGCCTCTTTTGCAGTGTATGATTATCGACGAGGTACTTTTCTACTCACAAATCATATTTAGCATCCATATTATTTGCATGTAGGGAATGGTGCCTTTTTTGCACTAATATTGCATGCATATGGTTTTCACACTGGGAACACTGTGAAGGTCTTTTCACAACACGTTATCTTCACTGATATGTTTTGTTAGTTTCGCGGTTACTCATATCATACTACACAACGTCATCACGATTTAATGACTAGCAATACCTCTTCTTTCTCTGCTCTTATGACAGTAGCGGCCCGTGGTGGGAGTGCTGCCGGGCGGTGACGTGGGGTGGGGGAGGGGCAGGGTGGGGGGTAGTAAAGTACGGAATACGGCCGTATAGAGGTAAGGAGACATATAAATAAATAAAACGAATTTCATTGCGCGCGCTGCATCGCATTTGGCGATGCAGCGCGTGCCATGTGTGTAGCATGCCTGTGGCCATGCCCTGTATGCAGTACAACTGCAGCCATGCCTCTGTGCAGTTCGTCAGTGCAGAATACTCATCGTTTGTGATAATATATTTTTGATGGCCCATAACCTAGCTCCATTTTTGACCAATTTGTGTTACATTTTCTAGCTGGAAATGTTTATCTACCTAGGAAAGATCTTCACAACTTTGTTGATGGATGGTCAAGGGGAGGGCCTATAGCACTGTTTAACATTCAAACTCACATATGATTTTTGGGGGGAAGGGATAGCACAAAAAGGATGTTTAGTTCAACACCAAATGTGGCATAAAGTCAGAAGTCTTTAATTTCTGATCCTTTCCTGGAAAGGTATAAATCACGTTAGCAGTTTTTGAGGTATTGTGCAGGGAGCGGTCAAACAGTTCGTTTTCTGGAAGGTTTCTGGTATTATTAGACTGAGATCGTCAAATCTAAATCCAAACAAGGTCTTTCGTGAGCTGGAATGGTCTGAAACTGTTTTTGATGGTCAGGGATACATGGTTAGATTTCTTAAATCACTCTGAAAATCTCACTTTGAAAATTGAGTGCAAAAAGCGTGGTGAAGCTAAACACAACATAAATGGATTTAGATAACAATTTACCTCCTGGTGGGATATTTCGGTGGTAATAGTTTGCATCAGCGGCTGCTGCGAATCCGACTTGGGGAGGAAGCGGGGACAGCGCGGGAAAAAAAAGTGAACAATAAAGTTTAAACACTTACCTTTCGATGCCGGCCCGCGTTCTTCTGCTCCCTCAGCGGCCGGCGCTCTTCTGCTCCCTCATCGTGCCGCGCCTCGCTGCTCCTGGCACTACAATCCCCACGAGCACAGGCTCCCAGACTCCCTATGCAATCCTAGTGCTTTTCTCATGCAATTATTCCCAGCACGAGAGAAGCACTGGGATTGGGCGGAGCGGGCCAGTTTAACGCTCCTGGGGACAGGGAGCCTGTGCCCTGAGCACTGATGATATCTCCCAGGAACAGCCTGGAGATTTCAAAATGCGCATGTTGGTTTGGCCGGCCATAGACGTCCGGCCAAACCTACATGCGCACTTTCAGTGCCTCCTACCACTCCCCCCCCTGCTGACAGGGAGACATGGCCCTGCCCTGCCCCAGACTCGCGGACTAGAAGTGAAAAATAAAATGACAACTAAACAGTTTTATTGTAATTTAATTTTTCTTCTGTGTGCTGGCATTTCACCACCTGATAGTTAAAGACACACCTGATAGTTAGGCAGTTGGTTACATGAGAAGGTTAATTTGGAAATAATTGGATTAAACTGCTCCTGAAGATACTTCTACCACCTGTAGCTTCACTGTAATACAGGGCCCAGATTTACTAATCTTTCACGCAACACAGCAATCAAATCTGCTGCACAACGTTGCGCAAGGAGAAAGTACAGCTCAGGACCTGCTGCTGCTGTCATCCCCTGCCACTCTAACTAGACTGCCATGTGTGACGCACAGCCTCGCACCATGATGTAGAGGTGCGTGTGTGCTGTCTAGCATAGGATTTGTAATGGAGGCACACCCTTGCCATAATAAATACTATGCCTTCAAAAACTCAGTACCCTCCCTCACATTTTTTGTTCTGGGTTGACAGTGCAGCTGTCACCTATTTAGGGGCTAATTACGATGTCACATTATTTGGATGCGATCGCCCATAGGGGGTTCAGAAACATCAATTTTTCAATGGAAGCTTGTGCGGCGGGCGGAAAAGGCCCGCAGCACAAGCTTTCATCGAAAAATTGATGTTTTCTAACATCCCTGCACCGTGTGGCAGGCACACATGGTGCAAGGATGTGTAGGGGGGCACCATAGGTGCCCACCAGGCCACAATGTGGAGGGCCAGGAGGGAAGGGGAACCTGCTAGGGGCCCCCAGTGTCGCTTTCCGACAGCCTTTCCATGTCGGAAAGGCCGACATGGAATGGCTGTCGGAAACCGACATCATAATCCCAACGGCGGAGCCGCCGTCATTAAGGGCGATGTCACATTATTTGGATGTGACCGCCCATAGGGGGGTCGGAAACATCCATTTTTCAATGGAAGCTTGTGTGGAGGGCGGAAAAGGCCCGCAGCACAAGCTTCCATGAAAAAATTGATGTTTTCTAACATCCCTGCACCGACTGCAAGGATGTGTAGGGGGGCACCATAGGTGCCCACCAGGCCACAATGCGGAGGGCCAGCAGGGGCCCCCAGTGTCGCTTTCCGACAGCCTTTCCATGTCGGAAAGGGAGACATGGAATGGCTGTCGGAAACCGACATCATAGCCGCCGACATTAAGGGATTATGAGGTTTTTCCGACGCACTGATGGGCTCCTTGAGCCCGTCGGAAAGTACCGGATGGTCCCTTCGCCTGCTGCCTCCTACCGCATGCATTGTAATGCACCGGTCGGACCGCAGCAGCAGATGGCAGTCGAACCGCAACCAACGAGCCGTCGGTTGCGGTTCGACAGCCATCAAAATCGGGCCCTATAGGTGATCAACCTAAAAAAGAACTTTCAGGAGTACTACAGAGAGGAGCTATAGCTCAGACTACATATTGGTAGATAGGAGTATATATGTTTTGATTTGGCAGAAGTTGTATGCTTTCCATAAAAAAAGTGCTTCCCCTAAACGCAGCTGTGATAATTTTGGTTATGTATCTAGCTGCCTGAAACAGCAGCATTATGGCTTCCTGAATTTGAGCTCTTCTCTATATTAAAGTCTATATAAATATTTTGCTATAAGCAATCTCACAGATTACAATACTAGTCAATAGTTTTGATTTTGGTTACTCCGTGTGACAATCCGAGGATATATACGGTTTGCTCGGTGAGAATCCTTATTAGGCCCTCTTGACAGAGACAGTATTTAGCATACTTAACAGCAATTGTGTATACTTTTCTAATTTTATTACTCTGTGTCTGATGGTTTTGCCTGAGCTGGTTATAGGGACAAGCTATTGGCCTGATTGGAGAACTGGGAAACGTTATGTCACATTCCATAGATCTGGTCTGCTTATTATAAAACGTTATGACAAGGGCAGTAGGTCTAGCTTATTAATTATGAAATGCATTTGTTAAAGCCAGTAAGCCTTTAACAGTTGGTTATCATATTGTGTTACCGGCTATAGACAGGTATTTTGTTACATTTAATCTTAGATTGCCATAAGAGGCGAGGGTTTTGGCATTGGCCACCCACTCTGACAAACCCTGGAGGTTTTGACTGTGATGATTTGTGCTAGGCCGTGTTGAGAGGGGTTGTATATTGTTTTGCAAGCTATATTTTTCTGCATATTTTTAATTTTATAAATGTATGCATGATGGTTGCTAGTGTATGTGCACTTGAATAGGCTGGTGTTGGATAAGGTGCAAAGCCAATGGTAAAAGGTAAGGCTTCATCGATTTATTGGGAAAAGTCATGCCAGATTTCATCGGTTTGATCTGTTTATTATGAAACATTATGACAAAGCTAATAGGCCGGACCTGCTCATTGTTAAAAGACTATGTTGAAGGCAATAGTCTTTTAAGGATTGATTGTTATTACAATATGCTAAAGCCTGTAGGAAGGTATTTTGTTACATAGAATTCCACAGATTGCCATAATAGACATGGTTTTTGGTGTTGGTGATCCACCTGAGCAAACCATGGGGATACAAGATATGCACTATAGTAATCCCTGTTAGGAGCTCTTAGGAGAGATAGCATTTTGTTTTGCCAACTGTAATTTTGTATACATTTGAACTTTTAAGAATATATGCAGGACGGTTGCTTGCGAACTATTACTGACAGTACAACAGGCCTGAGTTGGCTATGGTGGCAAGCCAATGATGAAGGCTATAGGGCTGATTGTTTATTATAAAAAGTTATGATAAAGTCAGTAGGCCTGGCATATTGATTGTGAAAAGCATATGTTAAAGTTTAAGGGTAGAAAAGGTAGATTGTTATTACTCTGTATTAAAGCCTACAGATAGAACCCAATTTCTTACACTGGTGTTCAGTGATTGGATCCAGAAGTTGAGTTGCAGTGCCACTCAGTGATTTCTTCAACACTAAAATCCCCAAAATAATGTGACATAAAATGTGATTTTTTTTCTGAATTCTCCTCAGTTTGTGGTTTGGTTATTTTTTTCCTTTTTTTAAATGTAAGTCTTACATTTTGTGTGCTACAATGAAGATAGAGCTGATCAATGTTGACAATCTCAGCAAGGCAGGGCTGCAGAGGCAATGCGAGGAGAGGGGGCTGATTGTGGGGAGGAAGGCCATCAATGTGGACCTTTAGGTAGCCCTCAAAGCCTTTGAGGAAGTCAGCAGGATGCAGGCCTCCACAGAGGAGCAGGAACAGGATGGCCTTAAGGTGGAAGTGGACCTAGAGGAGGAGGAAGACAAGGAATAAGAGGGCATGGCCATAGTCCCTGAGCTGCGGCACCTTGAGGTAGAGGAAGTCAACTTGCCTGCAGGAGTGAGGTCCCCTATCAGGGCATGGAGCAGTATGTCCTTCCGCCTACTGTCTCCTGAGGAACTGGAGGATAGGAAGGCTGAAAGGGAGTCCGGCTGCACCTGGCCAACTCAAGATGGAGGAGTCTGCTGCAAAAAAGGGCTGCAGAGGAGGCTGTTGCCTAGAGAGCTCTGGAGGAGAGGAAACTCATATTGGCTCATGAAGTGAGTCTGAAGGAGCTGGACCATAAACGCAAGCAATGCACAGGGTACGACAACAATAGTGGCAGTGATAGCCCAGTGCTCAGTGGAGACAAGAGGGTCCATGTCCCAAGAGAACTGGCGCCTAACTTTGTTGTGGAGGATGACATTTACAAGTGGTTTGAGGACTATGAGGTTCCCTTGGAGATGCACTGGATCCCTGAGGGGGATTGAGGAGCCAGCCTCTGCATTGCACATTCCCAGCGAAGGGAGGGAGGGTTGACCCTAGGGATGGGAGACAGAATTACTTATCCCCTCATGAAGGACACCCTTGTCAGGGAGTGTGTTCTCATCCCAGAGAAGTATAGTGAGAAGTTTAGGGACAGCCAGAAGCTGCCCCACCAGTCCTGGGTGGATCGCGTGGATCACTTTTGCAAGGCAGTGGATGGTTGGGTGAAGGGCAGTAATGTGAGCAACTACAAGGGGCTGTGCAATCTGATTCCTAGAGAGCACATGTTCAATAATTGTTTTGTAGAGCTGCGTCACCACCTAGTGGACAGTGAGCTACTGACCTAAGGGAGCTTGCTAAGGAGGTAGACCACTGGCTCACCACCAGGATCCACAAGAAGGTATCTGGGGGGATCACCAGCATGGTGGTCAGGGTCCCCAACAGAAGAAAGAGGGGGAAGTCTAAATTAAAAATAAGGAGTTCTCTAAAGGCCTCCAAAACAGTTTAGAGGGGAAGGATACTCAATCCAAGCCTGACCCGAAGAAGAGTGGATTTCGTGAAAACAAGTCAGGGAAGTTCAACCCGAAATACCATGAGTGCTAAAGGGATGGGAACATGAAGGGAGATACCAAATGTCCTGAGAGGACACAGCCCCTCACTAGTGGGCAGACACCAAGGTTGGCTAGTGTAACACTAGGGGGAGAAGGTTGTCCCAGTTAGCATGGTGGGGTAGTGCAGAGGTTACCCTAGTGTCCCTGGCTGACAAGGAGATGGTGCCAAAAGTCCACATGCCTACCAATACTTATAAGTACAGGCAGTGGATCACCATCAGAGGGTGGAGGCTCTGAGGGACACAGGAGTCACACAACATGACTATGGTAAGGTGTCATCTGGTGTCCTCAGAGCAGGTAATCCCTAATGTGTTCCACCAGGTTGTGGTGGCAGGCGACCATGAGAGTCACTACCCAGTGACTCCGGTTCTGTTTGAGTGGCTTGTTCCCTGAGGGTAGCTGTGAGTCCTGCCATGGCTGTGGATTGTCTGCTTGGTAATGACTTTGGGCATACCATCTGGAAGGAGGTAGAGCTCAGGCACCACCTGAAGATATAAGGGTTACCTGAGTGGGTGTGCCTGACCGCAAGCTCCATGGCAGCCTGAGAGAGTAGTATAGGAGACCTGGAGCCTGGTGAAATGGCCCAGGTAGCTGTTAAGAAGAGAAATGGCAAGGGTTGTGGGAAACCTTCCCTTGAAGCTCCCGCAGTCTGGGAGGAGGCTGAGCCTGAAGGCGATGCCCTGGAACATACAGGGGGCAGCATAGCTGCCCTGGAGGACCTGCCTGACCTGGTTGGTTGGAAAGCTGTCGGTGGGCCACCAAGGGAGAAATTCTGCAGAACTCAAAAATAGTGTACTACTCTTGAGGGCCTCGGGGCAAGCTGAAGCCGAGGCATCTGGTGACACTTCTGGAGATCACCTGATATACTGAAAGAATGACCTCCTGTATAGTGAGCCTAGAGTTCCTGAACCTGGGGCAACCTGTGTGTTGGTGGTCCCCCAGTGTTACAGGGTCTTCCTACTGGGTCTGGCTTATGATGTACCCCTGTTAATTGCATCTGGTAATGTCCAAGTGTGTGTCTCAGCTGCAAGTATGGTGAAACTAGTCATGGGAAAGTTTGAAGTGGGCCTGTAGTTCCACAAATGAGTGCATGTGAGAGCCCTGCCACCGTAACCCCAATCAGGTCCCAGTGTCGAAATCCCTCTAGCCGTGCCGTTTGCTCCAACCAGCATCCCCTCCAGAGGGTAGTTTGCTGGGTTAGTTTCGTATTCAAGTGAATAAATCTATTGGCTGCCCGCCACACCAGGAAAATCGTTCTGGTGATCTCTAGAGTACTAAGGGGAACAGGTCGGCTGTAAAGATAGTGCATCGCTCCATCCAAACCGAGATTAACTACCTCGAGCTGGTATGCTGGGTCATTCCAACCCCTAGTCAACCAATCATTAATAACCAGGAGCTGGGATGCCCAGTAATACAAACGGATATCCACCGCTCCAGGCCACCATCATAAACAGGGTTTTCAAGATCAATGCATGGGGACTGACCCCTCCAGAAGAAGGACCAAAGCCTTGCCATGATCTTAATAAACCAGGTGTTAGGAATATGGAGCGGGACGTTTTGCAGGGTAAGAGGAAGCGGCGGAGTATCATCATTTCATAAATGTGACCCGGCCCAGAATGTTAATGGGGAAGGTGGATCAGGCGGTGAGACTGGATTTAGTCACCCGGAGGAGGGGGGCAAGATTAAGATTATGCGTGAGCTCGGCATTATCGTTATGTGGACCCCCAAGTACTTGAAGCTGAATCGACGGATCGGTATATCAGACTGCCATTCAAGCATGGCATTATCTCCTCGTAGAGGAACCCCAGTTCACCCAGAGCCCCAAGGCGTCCTCAAAGAGTCACAGAATTTCTAGCACATGCAGGCCGACGTCTGAGGGTCGGCGAGGAAAGGAGGGAAGTCATCTGCATAAAGGGCAATTCTGTCCTCCGGCGTCTCACTGCATCTCCAACCCTGCATCTAGGCATCCCAACGGATGATATGGGCCAGGGGTTCTATAGCCAGAGTGAAGAGGAGTGGGGAAAGAGGGCAACCCTGTCTAGTCCTGCATCATTGACGAGGACCTGCGCCGAGGGCCATGAGTAATGGAGGGCAACCAAATTGCAAAACCTGACACTAAAGCCCATGTATAGACCGAATCAAAATAGCCCCAATTCACAGTGTTAAGGGCTTTTTGAAGTCCACAAGCAGCAGAGCCACTGCTTCCCCGATGTCATAGACATGAGCCTGGGTCGTGTGAACCCAACGAATACAGTGTTTTGTGCTGCGGTTAGGCATAAAGCCACATTGATCCAGGTGGATCAGAGTACTAAGGACTGGTTGCAGCCTGTTCGCCAAGATCTTGGTGAAAATGTTAACATCAGTGTTGGTCAGGGAGATTGGGTGATAGGAGGTACAGCTGGTTGTTGGATGGTCAATGGTTGCAAAGTCAATATCTGGAGGAAAGGAATCATATTTTCCTGCCTCCTTATACAGTCGAAGTAGATGTGGGGCAACACTATCCCAAAGCTTGGAATAGTATACAAGAGGGAAACCATCCAGGCCTGGGGTCTTGCCGGACTCCAGATCATGAATTGCAGCGAGTCCAGAGCCACCCGTTGGACTCGAGTAAGACAGGGAAGGGGAAAATCAAGCAATAGGGGTTTGGCGAGCTCACGGGCAGGCCTCGGCCGATGGGCATAGAGTCCTTCATAGGAGTCTGCAAATACACTCGCAATTGCCTCTGGGGCATTAACTGAGGGCCCCAGCAAATCATCGATGGAGGGAATCAGTCGGAAGCCTGTGCCTCTGGTGGTCAGTCAATACAGGGGTGTGCTACTTTTATCACCATGTTCATAAACACGTTGAATCGAATCCCGCCAACATTGGTGGGCTTCATGAAAGGCCTGCTGCCGCAGAGAAGTCTTGTCTATCTCCAATTGTTGGCTCAGGGACTCAGTTGAGTTAGTCGCCACCACAGTCTCCAGTCAGAGTATGCGGGACTCAAGCTCATTTATACGTCGGTATCTGTCACTGTCCGTATGCTTAAGGTATGTTTTGGCCACCCCTGGATTGTAGGCTTGCTTGCCACCCATAGAGTACCGGCCCTCTGGATCGTCCCCTTGTTAATCACAAAATAGGAATGCAGCTCTTCCGGCAGGTGGTCGAGAAAGCTATCATCCATGAGGTACCAGTCATTAACATGCCACAAGGGTCTTCTACGCTGCTTCAGAACCCCAACTCAAAGTAGTAAGGGGAGTGGTCCAAGATCCCACGGGAAAGCAGACTAGCAGCCAAGGTGGAGGTGGGCATCCTTTGCTGGGAGAAATATGTGGTCAATTCGAGATAGGGTTTGTGTAGATGCGGAAGTGTCGGTGTATGCCTTTTCTCGTGGATGCCACACCTGCCAAATGTCGCACAATTCCAATGAATCCATCCAAGACACAAGGACTTTGGACAGGATTCGACGGTAGCGAGGGGGGGTGTAAGACATCCATGTCCGGGTCTGGAGTGGCGTTAAAATCCCCCCGAGGAGTAGTACACCATATGGAAGAGCAGCAACCACCTCAGTGATGTCCCTGAAGGTTTGTTTGTGAAGGTGGGGGGGATATAAACACTCATAATATTGTAAGGCTTCCACTCTAATGTCCCATCTACCCCAACATAGCGGCCCTGGGAGTCGTGAATGATCTTTGTGACCACCAATGGGAACTGTTTATGAAGCAGTATCATTGCCCCCTCTGGAGCCCCTCCTAAAACCTGAATGATAAACACTGTCATAACCGAACCTACGGAGGAAGGGACATAAAGTTCCCAAAAGGTGAGTCTCCTGCAACAGCACAACGTCTTATTAGTGACGCCTAAGAAATCTAAGGACACTGTTGACATTCCATGTAATAAGACTGGACTCAGCCATGAGGGACTAATAGGGGGTCAAGAGGTGGCGAGCAGGTCCGCCACAAAGGCCGCTGTAAACAGTGTGAGGCGCACATGGGAGCAATCTTAACGAAAAGAACTAAGATTTGCATAACAAAATTCCCAAGAACACCCCCCAACAGCAACAACCTCCCACCACACACTTCCACCCCAGATGCATATCAAAAGAGTCAATAAAACACATAGCAGGGTATTTGAGGTGGATCTGCTACTATGCAGGATCTGCATGCCAGCAGTCAGAACATGCCCTGGATCCAGGGCCAGTAGATGAAAGCAAACAGCACTAGGGCTTCACAGTGGGCCCCCAGTGGAGTCTCCTACATCAGAGGTATCTGCCTTGATAGACTCTAAAGCTCTGTCAGGTGCTGGGGGGGGGGGCAGGTAGCATCTCATCTGCAGGCTCGGAACAGCCAGGCGTTGTATATGAGGACTTAGGGGAGTGTCTACGCCTTCCTCATCCTCCCTTGGATTTAGGGTGTTGACGGCTCCGGTAATGGGTTACAGCCGGGTGTGGTGGGCTACAGCCCACCTCGGCTTGTAACACCTAAGGGCTCCTTGTTCGGCCACCCACTCCCATGCCATCTCCGGAGTGTCAAAAAAGTGGGAACGAGATCCGTGGACATTGTTCAGACACACCGGGAAGAGCATTGCCTGAGCTTCTGCTTGACGGCATCAAAGGGTTTGCATTGTTTCTGGGTGGATTTTTTGCAGTCTGGGAAAATCATAATGTGAGCTGCCTGGAAGTGAAGTTTGCCATGAATACGTACCTACCGGAGGATGATATCCCGGTCTCGAGGGTTCAGTATTTTAGCAATGATAAGATGTGGTGGTGCTCCATGGGGGAAGGGGGCTCTGTGTCAGGGCCCGGTTTGCCCGTTCAACCATGAACCAAGGTGATAGAGCCTCCTTGGGGATCCAGGATTTAAGCCAGTTTTCAATGAAGGCCAACGAGTAGGGGGCTTCCACCCCCTTGGGGAAGCCAACAAAATGCATGTTGCCGCAACGAGAGAGATTTTCAGCGCCCTCTGCCCGAGTCTCAAGGATGCGAACAGTTGAAAGTAATGCATTCACCTTAGCCTTGAGGTCTGTCGAATCATCCTTGAGGGTGGACACTCTACCCTCCACCTCAGTGACTCTCCAAGACGCATTGTGAAGGTCCTGATGAAGGAGTACGACGTCTGTGCCCACCTCACAGATTCTTGACTCAAGGGCTTCTCGGGAGGTTTGGATGGCCTGCGGGATTTGGGCCACATCTGTGGCAAGCAGGGGTGTTGGGCCCTGATCTCTGGCCACCTTCTGCTTAGTAGAGTCAGAGGGGCATTTTGTGAATTTTTCGATGTTCGACTGGGCCCAATCAACAGGGCATTGTATTTCCCCATATTGACGAATGTAGGGTGGCGCAGGCCACTTACTGTTGCAAAGGTGGGAAGCATGGTGGAAGCACAGTAAGTTGCAACAGAGCTGGACTTCAGGAGCCACCATAGCTCGGACGCATGACCTGCCGGATGTCAGTCTCAGAGCTCCAGGGGGAGACCAGGTGTCTCAGCACTTGACCCGCTCAACCAGAAATCCAACAGGGACAGCACGAGCAGCTGAGGTAGACACCAGCAGCCAGAAAGGGGTGTTACATGAGAGACAGGTGGCACCCCATCCCTTCTTCCAGACATTGTTCCCCCAGGGTCTCCACACAGATGGTAGCTCCCCTTGTCACAAGGCCCCAGGTAGGCACAAAAAGGGATATCAGAGAATGTACCCCCAGCCCGCTTATCTCACAGCTCTGCTGGAGGTAGCACAAGCAGCGGGGTGCCAGTAAGTACACTTGAGCTTCAACAGAGATGTTACAAATCACCAGTGTAGGAGCGACTTAAAAGTAAAGGAGTTCGGGGGCGTGGCTAGCAGCCAACGAAAATGGCCGCAGCCTGAGAGAGCTCTGCGACCGACGGTGATCTCCCCATGTTAACCTGCAACTAATCCAGCGGCTGCACCAAGCTGAGTGACGGAGACTGCTCCGGAACGACCGGGGCACAGACGAAACGAGTTTCAGCTCACGGCGCACAAACGGCAGCGACTAGCACCGAGGAGCGGCGCCGCGGCCCATAAAAAGAAAGTAAGCCGGGGCCTTGCGTAAATCTAACGCCGCCCGCGGCGAGGGGGAGATCGGCCCGACCGCCCACAGATCGTGTCGAGTGCTGGGAGCGCGCACGACTACACAGCTCGCAGCAAGACAAGCCTCGTGGGGAGCCGCAAGGGTCAACGAACTACTGATCCGGAGATCAAACTAAGCACGGGGCTGCGAACGCCAGAGGAATCCCATAAGGCGCGAACACCGCATTGGGGCCCGGGCCGAGACCCATCATAACAGCCCAAGCCACTGACACAGTGCAGTCGTGGGCGCGAGCCCCGGAGCGACTGCCCGACCGGCGAGGGGCCCTCCAATTACTAGTAAGCCCCGGATTGTCTGCCGTACACTGGGGACATCAATCCCGGGTGTCCCACATCTATTGCAGCGGCGGCAGTGCGGACCTGTGGTGAGGAGGGGTCCGCCCGTGCAGGCACTGCAGCAACTGAATTTTTGGGGCTGACTACACCGGGACAGCACGCTCCATAGCCACACAGTCTTCGCTGGTTCATCCTGTGACGGTGCAGGATACTCTGTCGGCCAGGTTTCCCCACTTACTTGCACCCCCACTTTTCATGGGACTAAGGGTAACCGCCTCTGCAACACCGAAGCGAGATATGGTCTGACATGCTTGACCAGTGGAAACTAGGGAGGCGCTGGCACAACAGCTGGTGGCGCCTGAGTGGCGACCCCAACGAGATACGACTACACAACACGAACCACGCATCAGGACTGTGACGAAGCACGTGCGCCAGCAACTGCTGGTGGAGAGGAGTGGACGGAACACAGGAAACCCGAAAGGCTGCACGTGGAGGATTCTCCCGCTGGCAGGCAGCGGTGATTACTGTTTCCCCCCCCCCCCAGTGACCTACTGCGAAGCCTAGCGGTCGAGACGTCATGGGTGTCCGTGGCCAACGCACGGTCCAAAGTAACAAGCTGGATAAATATGCATTCCATAGGGAACAGCCTGACGCACCAGCTATGCTTTCAGACAGTGGTGGCGGCCCACAGCCTGGAAAACCTAAAGAAATCACTCTGCAGGACATAATGACCACCCTGACCCAGGTACAATCCTCCATCGGTACAATCTCCACAGACATTACACTGCTCCGCGCCGATGTATCGAAAATGAACTCAAGGATTGCAGAGGTGGAAAACACCACGGCAGCTCTCTCCACGGACACAGCAGCCTTGCAGAGACAGGTGCGACAACTGGAACTGACCACTAAACAAATGGCGGACAAACTTGATGACCAGGAAGGCAGATCGAGGCGCAACAATATACGCCTGGTCGGAGTACCGGAGAGCGTCAGGGGGCCGGCCCTGGATCTCTTTGTGGAGGACCTAGTCAAAACTCAATTGCAGCCGCGTGGACTGTCCAGCTTCTTTTCGGTGGAATGGGCCCACCGGGTACCGGGGGGACGGGCACGACCCGGGGCCCCCCCTAGACCCATACTAGCACGTATTTTCAACTTCCGGGATCGAGACACAATTCTGCACGCAGCGCGAGTTGCCCCCCCACTACATGTGGAGAGCAGCACAGTGACCCTCTACCCAGATTACACAGCGGCGGTGACCAAGCAGCGCTGTCATTTTCTAGACATAAAGAAGGAGCTGCGCAATCGAGAACTTAAGTACGCAATGCTATTCCCGGCGAAGCTGAGGGTGGAGGCAGAAGGAAAAAGCTGGTTCTTCACGACCCCGGAGGAAGCCCACAACTGGCTTGAGGGGTGGCGCCCGGCCATGGGACCCAGACGGCAAGGGCCGAAACAGAAGCACCAACCCGTAAAATCGGCAACGTCATCATCGGAGCGACGGAAATCCTGGGCGGCTCACAAGTAAACGCAGAGGAGAACTCGGACTAATATCATGCCTAATGAACAATGGGACTTAATGGGTGACAAGCTTAATAACACTGCCGCATGGAATCGACAACAAAGCGCTGCGCGGATGGGAATCTGATGGTACGGTCTACGCGGGACATCCTGCGTGGCAATATCAGAGACAGTTGCTGCCGGAGCACAGACATTCTGATATGAACGTTCAGCCGCAGCAGACAGGGGAAACTTTCAAGGGGAGTGCTCACGGAGATCGCTATGTAGCTCTCCCCCTTACGCAAGTATAACGTTATGGGACATAAGCACTCTGCTAAGTTGGGGAGGCGGGTAGTTCTAAGTCCGCTGTGCAGGGAGGCAGGGTGGGGGGAGGTGGGGGGGATCTGTTTAATGGGTTATTGTTTGTTATGGTACAAAATAGTGGTCAGATGATTGATGGCATATGGGTAGCAACATGACGTACATATCGCAGGGCGCGCCTCACTCCTACCCGCGGGATGACACGTGAGACACGGATAAACGCGCCGACGAATGACCCAACCACACAGGTAATGACCCCTGAGAGGTCACACCTCCCTTTCACAGTGATATCATGGAACGTAAATGGTCTGGGTGACAAAATAAAAAGGGGACTGGTTCTTCAATACATTAAACGTAAGGGTCCGGCTGTCGCGCTGATACAGGAATCACACTTGGTGGGCTCGGCATGTAAGGCCCTGGATAGATGGGGCTACAAAATGGCGGTGCACTCGGACTTCACCTCCGGTTCCCGGGGGGTAGGGATTTTAATTAACAAACGCTTCCCACTGATATTGAAGGGATCCTGGACGGATGACATGGGACGATTTGCGCCGATAGCTTGTCAATGGGAGGGGCGATCTTATAACCTACTATCTATCTACATCCCACCAGCGATGCACCAGACATCCTTCCCGGCCCTGGGAAAATTCCTACTCTCACTCCCGCAGGGCGAACTCATTCTGGGGGGTGACTTCAATGCTACGATGGACGCCTCAATAGATAGACAGCCCCCTAGAGATCCCAGTAGCGCAAACCTCAAAATGCTAGAATTTGCGGAGGCCCTTGGCCTCATTGACGTTTGGCGCGCCAGACACCCACAAGAGCGACAATACACTTTTCACTCGGGAGTACATAACAGCCTTTCAAGGATTGACTACATACTTACATTGGCAGCGGGACTCGAAAGGGTAACAGAGATTTCACATTTACCCAGGTGCATTTCAGACCACTCACCGGTACTCATTACATATACATCATATACCCCGGGACGACGCCGTATATTCCCTATCTACCCGGGCTATCTTAAAAACCGCCAGATTGGGAAAGGTCTAATCAAGGCAACAGAGCAATATTTTGCGGAAAACAAACACACAGTCTCGTCGCCGACGACTCTGTGGGAGGCATACAAAACGGTGTTGCGGGGACAGGCCATCTCTCTAATTGCAGGGCATAAACAGGTCAAACGGCAACAGATTGAGACCTTGGAACAGGGAGTATCCGAGGCAGAAATCGATCACGCTACGGACACCAATGAAAATACGACACATAAGCTACATTTAATACAACAGGAATACAGGGCCTATGCATGGGAGGAGGCAAAATCCAAACTTACCAGTACGCAGCACACTATTTATGAGCTAGGTGACAAAGCAGGCAAGCTTCTAGCTTGGCTAGACAGAAAGGAAAGAGCGAGCAGGTGGGTGGCACAGCTTCAGATGGAGACTGGGATTATCACCACAGACCCGCAACAAATAGACACATTAGCGACTCACTTCAAACAGGTGTACACACCTCTGGCCACAGCCACAATAGACGAAAACCTAGCCTTCATTAGAGACATAAAGATGGCCACGTTAACACAGGAGGCAGTGCAAGCTCTGGAGGCTGACCTGACAAGTGACGAACTCACGCTTGCAGTAGGGGCATTGCATACGGGCAAGGCTCTAGGGCCTAACGGTATACCGGTAGAACTCTACAAGAGGGCGGCGCCACAGCTTATACCACACCTGCTCAACATGTACGAAGACAGTTTGAAGAAGGGGGAACTGCCAAGGGATCAGCGCCTAGCGACGATAGTTGCAATACACAAGCCTGGCAAACCGCCACAGGAATGTGTGTCCTACAGGCCGATCTCCTTGATAAATGCGGAAGCCAAAATACTCGCCAAAGCACTGGCCATGAGGCTCCAACCATATCTCACAGCATTAATTCACCTGGATCAATCCGGATTTATGCCAAACCGCAACACAGCGCTTAATTTAAGACGATTACATAGTGTCATGGCGCGTAGGGATACTATAGAGGAAGACGCAATCATACTGTCCCTAGACGCCCGTTTGGCATTCGACTTTGTCGAATGGCCCTTCCTTTTTGCGGTACTCCGCCACCTGGGATTCGGCCCAAAATTCTGCGCGTGGGTGCAATTGTTATACACGAAACCCCTGGCACAGGTGGTAGTAAATGGCCGCATATCGGCGGACTTCCCCCTGGGTAGAGGGACAAGACAGGGATGCCCCCTGTCACCGCTCCTCTTTGCATTGGTATTGGAGCCATTAGCGGCATGGATACGACAGGACCCGGTCATCCGTGGTTTGAAATGGGCGATGGGCTGGGAGGACCGCATCTCGTTATACGCGGATGATATACTATTATATCTAGCATCCCCTGCACGCTCCATTAATAGGCTACTGGACATATGCGCGGCATATGGGCGAGTCTCCGGCTACACCATAAATTGGGCAAAATCACTCCTCTATAAATTTCATGGGCTGCCGCCGAGGCTCCCCCGCCACTGCAAAATACAGATTGCAGCTGAGGGATTAAAATATCTTGGCATATACGTAACACATCACAACGCGCGCTTTATCACCGAGAACCTTACACAGCCTCTGGCGCGATTCAGCCGTGATGTCAAGCACTGGCGATCGCTACCACTCACGCTATTGGGGAGGACAGCCCTCTTTAAGATGATGGCACTTCCCAGATTTTTATACGCCCTACAGAATACGCCGTTCCCGGTCTCCCCCGCATACTTCACAGCGATAAACGCCGAAGTTACTAATCTGCTATGGGACGGAAGAGCTGCCCGTATAGTCATGCATAAACTAGTGAGAGGCTGGTACAATGGTGGCATTGCCCTGCCCAATATAAAAACATATTACTGGGCATCACAGCTCTCTGTAATAAATCAATGGCTTCACGCACCGCAAGACGAACCAGCCTTCCGAATGGATAGACTCCTCCTAGAAACAGAAGGTATACTAGGGACATTATACTATAAATCTAGAAGGATGGCGCTCACAGGCCCCACAGCACACACCGTCCGAGTCTGGTTTGAGGCACAACGAACGATGGGTTGGGAAGGAGTTATAACGCAGGCCACGCCCATATGGGAAACCCGACGACTGGGTAAACTACGAAACACCAAGGGATTCAGACAGTGGGATCTGATAGGCATCTCAAGGGTAGCAGATGTTTGGAAGAAAGGTGAGGTTTTCCCATTTGCCCAATTGCAGGCCACTTATAGTCTGGCACAAACGGAAACCTTCCGATACATGCAGGTCAGACATGCACTTATGGGAGTAATTCCATCAGGTACACACTTACCGGAGGCCTCGCCGCTAGAGGACAGGCTCCTGACGGACCACTTAAGTAAAAAAGCCATTTCCCAAACTTACCGCAAAATAATAAATAATCAGCCGGACCCCACAGTAGCCCTTAAGGAGCGATGGGAGACAGAGCTAGGCACACTGGACGAAACGGACTGGCAGGAGGCAATCGCGTCCCCCAAAGAGGTAGCGATTCCGTCAAAACTGAAACTAATACAATTGAAAATTTTGCACCGCACTTACTACACCCGTACACTTTTGCATAAATTGGGCACTGCGGACACTCCGCTCTGCCTGAGACAATGTGGCACATCAGGCACCTTTTTTCACACGATCTGGGACTGCCCAAAACTTACACCATATTGGGAGGCGGTTATGAATACTATTTCTCAGGCCACAGGAGTTACGGTTCCGCCAGAACCTAAAAGATGTCTACTTAACATCTGGGAACCTACGGACCTCAATCACACGACTCGTGACTGGGCGACACTAGGGATGACATTGGCAAAGCGGAATATAGCTCAGCACTGAGGATCGAGACTGACTCCTAGCCATCGTCAATGGTGTCGTGATATGGATAATGCAATGATAACAGAAAAATCAGTCTATGTACATAGGGGATGCCACAAAAAATGGACGCGGATATGGGGCAAGTGGAATGCTTTCCGAGGTAATATTTGTGAGCCCCCGCAAGAGGAATCATTGTCAGATGTCAGTACCTGAAAGACCAAAATGGAAAGGAAATGTGTAGTGCAGGTGACCCTGTACAAAATTATAGACAATGAGGTATGACGTACACCCTGTCGACTGAGGTGCCATATGAACAACTCATGTATGAACGTTTGATATACCATGTATGCTCCCGGACATTATGATACACTGTACAGTTTATTGCTTATTGTTAAATGCCAATAAAAAATATTTTTTTTTTTAAAGTAAAGGAGTTCTCAGCCCCTCCTCAGCAGGCTTCAGGTAGCATGAAATATAGGCCCAAATGTAGGTGAAAAGTTACTCAGCATGATTAGGATGACAAGTGTGAGCCTTACAAGCCTCCAAGGCCAGAGACTAGCACTACCACTACTGCACAAACAGCTCCGTTCAACATCCGGGGCAGTCTCACCATGGCCCTCACCTGGGGGAGCAGAAGGAGGGTGAGGCTGCAGTCTTCGAAGCAGTACGTGGGCCGCTAGTGGCGTCAGCACGCATTAGACCATGCCAAAGTCCAGGGCCACGTCAGGTATAAGACGGAGCTACTCAGGAAGAGCCCCTGGGTCCTCTGGTCCCTCACAAGCCCTCGCCCACCCGACCCCATGGGCTGCATGCGCCTCCGATGGGAGGCCCACTGCTGCTCAGGCGGGATCAGCTCCGTCTCAGCACCCACACGCAGGCTCCATCTTGTAATTGTAGACGGGCCCTGCACCACATCCTACAGTCTCAGCGGCTATGATGACAGGGAGGCAGACCTCCTTTGGTGTGATAAATAGTCCTGGGAGTGCGGGGATAAGTCGGATCGGGTTGCTGGAGACCCAGGGCACCAGATCTTAGCGGATAATGGAGGAGGTCCAAGGAGCGTCGTTTAGATGAATTCGCCATCTTGGCTGCTTCAGCCACGCCCCATGACCACACTGTTAGGGAACCTCTCAGTCTTGGGGTGGGAGCAAGCTCCCAAGAAGTCCGCCAGAATGTAATCAGTAACATGATGGCTTCAGGACACAGATGAAGCGATTCTGGAAGAAGGCCACTGAGAACCTGGAAGCCAGCCAGGAGGTGATGAAGCTCTGGCTGGCATGACCAGAAGGCCACTCTGGTCGAGTTTCAGCCTGGCAAAAAAGTGTGGGTGATGGAGCCCACGGCCGCACAAGACCGCTGGTCTGGGCCTTATGAGGTGAAGGAGAGAAATGGGGAGGTCACCTACCTGGTGAACCTTAAAACCCCAGTAACCCCTTAAGGGTTTTCCATGTTAATCTCCTCAAGCCTCCCTATGAGAGGTCTGAAGTCACTATGCTCTTGGTGATGGATGATTGGCTGGAAGAAGAGAGCGAGACTCTCCCCAACTTCCTGTCTTCCTAGGCGCTGGATGGGTCGATGGAAGGAGTTGTCCTCTTCCCTACCCTGTACCCAATTGGTGGAGCAGTTTGCCTCACTTTTTTTCACTTACCCCAGGGCTCACCACTTGGTGCACATCAGGGACAGCATGCCTATTAAAAATACAATTTACAGGCTGTATGCGGAAAGTGAAAGCCAGTATGAAGGATGAGGTATCCAAAATGCCGGAGTTAGGGGTGATTGAGCACCCCAATAGCCCTTGGTTCAATCCGGTGGTTCTGGTACCCAAGGTGACCCCACCAGGTACCACACCAGAACTCCGGTTCTGTGTGGACTACAGTGGGCTCAATTCAGCCACTAAGACTGATGCTCACCCCATCCATGAGCTGACGAGCTTGTCAACTGGTTAGGTGCTGCCAAGTTCCTGAGTATTTTCCATATAATGTCCGGATACTGGCTGATTGTCTGAACTGAAAGGGCTAAGGAGAGATATGCATTCTCCACAACAGAGGCCACTTCTAGTTTCTAATGATGCCCTTTGGGCTAAGAATGCCCCTCTAATGCACAGAGAGAGGGACGGGGAGCTTAAGAAAAGAGGTCCAGTACCCGTGCTCCCAAGACAGTACGTCGAAATCACTGGAGTGTAACTGTTCCTGTAGTGGGACGCTTGCCTAATCAGCAGCGGAGGGTGTGGATGAAAAAGATGGTTAATAGTAATCCATCTGAACAGATGAATGTTAGGTTGGATGAAAGAAAATGTATGTGGCGGGGAAATTCCTCGAATTTGTAGAGTTGCCCTCACACACCCGTTAAAGTGTCATGCTTCATCATAGGGCATTTAGCTTCTCGTGGGGGTGGCGCTGCAGTCCCCCACGGGCCCCGCAAGAGGGCTCTTTAGCGGAGATCTTTGGAGAGGAACGCCGTAGTGGTGAGTGCGGGTATGTGGGGAGTGTGCAGGTGAATTAAAAATATCATACCGGTACCCTTAGTAATATTTATTCTTGGATCCGTTCGGTATGATTAAAAGCAGGAAAAAGAACTCAAGTATCCTTACTCCAGTGAGGAAGGTCAGTTTGTTTTTCAAAAGGTGAGTAGTGATAAAAGTCATGGGGTCGACATGTTTCACGCCCTATTGGTCCCTACTGGATCCTTGGCATTTCATCAGGACCGAAAAAAATGTAAAGGTGCAAAGATTACAATCAAACAGGGGTCTAAGGAAATAATACACCCTGTTATATAAACCTGAATCAGGTGAGTGGTCGTTGTTGTCTGGGCACAGTCTTTTAGAACCACTCCCACGTATTAGTCCAACCCCAAACAATACCCGGGGATGCCTCAGCGGGGGAAGCAGATGTCTCAAAAGGTTACATTGACCTTCTGCGGTATGGCATTCGCACCTGCCCTCATCTGCTTGCCTCCGGGGTTGGACTAATATGTAGGAGTGGTTCTAAACGACTGTGCCCAGACAACAACGACCACTCACCTGATTCAGGTTTATATAACAGGGTGTATTATTTCCTTAGACCCCTGTTTGGTTGTAATATTTGCACCTTTACATTTTTTTTCGGTCCTGAGGAAATGCCAAGGATCCAGTAGGGACCAATAGGGCGTGAAACATGTCGACCCCATGACTTTTATCACTACTCACCTTTTGAAAAACAAACTGACCTTCCTCACTGGAGTAAGGGTACTTGAGTTCTTTTTCCTGCTTTTAATCATACTGAACGGATCCAAGAATAAATATTACTAAGGGTACCGTTACGTTATTTTTAGTTCACCTGCACACTCCCCACATACCCGCACTCACCACTACAGCGTTCCTCTCAAAAGGTCTCCAATAAAGAGCCCTCTCGCAGGGCCCGTGGAGGACTGCAGCGCCACCCCCACGAGGAGCTAAACGCCCTATGATGAAGCATGACACCTTAACGGTTGTGTGAGGGCAACTCTTCAAATTCGAGGAATTTCCCCGACACATACATTTTCTTTCATCCAACCTAACATTCATCTGTTCAGATGGATTACTACTAACCTTATTTTTCATGTACACTCTCCGCTAAGAATGCCCCTGCCACATTCCAGAGGCTGGCCATAAGAGTCCTGGCTGGGTTGTAGAACTTCAGTGCTACCTACTTTGTCAACATTGACCACCAGAACTCTTAACTTTAAGACCATATTAGCCTCCCCTCAAGGATTCCATGTAACAAGAAGGACAGAGAAGTTGGGTGATTCCCAGTTTATCACAGAATCACTTTTGGGACTATAACTATTTGTTGGTGACCTTTGCTTGATAGCAGGGTAGTGCATGTGTTACTGACCCTTGCTTACACATGTTGTGAATGTTAAATAAATTTTAATTTAGGTTGCCATACATTGAAATACGCCGTCTACAATTAATCATTATTCGCATACATATACTTTTGCATAGAATATTGGTTATTGTTTTTTCACGTAAGGTATTCAGTGGAGTGGATAGTTTTACAGCTTCATCTCAAATAAGTAACATAGTTTGAAAGTTTCTATTTCAGGAGACACTGTGCATTATCTAATGATACCCAGACCCCTGTGGGATTTTTCGATTGCCCTATTGTGTTTGGCATAAATACTTTACACATTGCTTCTCAGTTAAGCCTGACTGTTTTGGTGTCAAGCTACTAGAAGGTTAAGCGCAGGTTAATTTAGTAAACTTTGCAGTTCACCCTGACAAGAATTATGGTTGTTCTTTGAGTGGGGCTTCCACCCCTCTCAACCAATAACCCAGTTTCTAACAGAGACGCACTTCAATCCCACATAAGCAAAACAAAAAGAGGGAGAAACTTTTGACACATTCTACGCACTCCCTAAGAGAACTAGCCAGCACATGTGTTGGTGATGATGCCAGCAGAGATGTGAGCGCTCAAATAATTCAAGGATGCCGATCAGCAAGCCTACACAGCTGGATTCTCCACACATCCAGAATAAGTCTAAATGAGTTTCTCATGATGGGTAGATCACAAGAGCTAGCATACGTCCGCTCCACCACCATGGAAACATACATGGCAAAAAAGAAATTTGGTGAGAGCGAGGACGCTACAAGATGGTGCGTACCCTGGACACCAGAACATCGATTGGACAAAATATAAAGGACAACATTTTGAAAATTAAATATCAAGAGGTAAGTAAGTCTAGATTTTCTATAACTAACTCCACGTATAAGTACCTTGGAGATATATATATCTTCAAGGTATGTGTATATTGAGTTAGGAATATTAAATCTATACTTACCTACATGCTCTTAGCTTTCTATATTTTGTCTCTCGATATTCTGTCCTTGATATTCTTGTACCACAATATTCTGTGCATTGATGTATAGTAGTACAACCCACAAGATCCTTCAAGACGGAGACAGCTGATGAAATCCACACCAAAACACATCCCACAACACCTCCATCATGAGGATGGAACAATGCTGGAACTCAACGAAAGTGTGGATACTGCGTGAAATAAATCCTCAGTGTGGGCTTCAAAATTACTCCTCAAAAGTGCATAGAGGTGCGCACAGAAGACAAACCAGCAGGTGAGGGTCTTTCCCTGTGATCGTAAGAAACACTGATGTGGCGAATGACTTCACACTACAATGGGCACACTCCAAGGACTGGAGCACTGATGCAAAAGAGCCACCACCAGAAGACGGTAGCAATGGATACAAAGATGTATTCCTCATCACAGCCATTTACATGCCCCCCACCCCTCCCAGTGTGAAGTTGTCATCCACAGAACAAAGACCGTAGTCTGATTGACATGGGGTGTGAGTCAATGTGATGGACAAGACACAATGCATACAACTCAGTTGCCTTCCCATACTCCATGAGACTATAAAACTTATCTTTGTCTATGGCAACCAAAGCCTGCTTCCGATCACTGGTGCCTTCATCAACCACATTCAGCACAATGATCAGAATGCTAGCCAACAGACTCTGAATGGACTAATGGGCATCATAAATCTAAGTGATGACATCCTCATCCACAATACGTCTCTAGCAGAACACGACAAACACCTACACAACACCCTCCAGCGGCTCCATGAGGCAGGGTGTATCCTCCACAAGGACAAATGTGAATTTCTAAAAAGATGCATCAAGTTCTTTGGCTACATGTTCTCCGAAGAAGGTAGACCTCAAGAAAGTAAATGACATATGGCGAGCTCAAGTGCCCGTGTCAGCTACAGAAGTCAGTAGTTTCCTCAGCATGGTAAACTACTGTGGCCGCCTTATCTGAAATCTGGCCACATGTCGCAGCCTGTCTACTGCCTCACCAAGTTGACAGTCACCTGGACTTTGCAGCGAGAATACGAAACAGCACTCAGGGACATCAAAGAGGCCATCCTGGAGAACACAATAGTGCACTACTTTGGCACTAGAGCAAACACACAAGTAATTATAAGCGCCAGCCCGGTGGGATTTGAAATATTCTCTAGAGCATGGATGACAGAGCTGGAAGCCTATTGTGTTTACCAGTAGAGACTCATGGATACAGAAAAATGCTACTACCAAATTAAATGTGAGGCCCTCACAATTCACTGTGCATGCAACCATTTTCACCTCTCCATCTTCAGGTGGGATTTCACAGTAGTGACAAACCACAATACGCTTGTGCCACTGTTTAAAGGTACCTCGCAATCACCCACTCCAGCTCCAACAATACAGTTTTGACGTCAAGTGCAGACTAAGGGCTCACAACCCAGCAGACTGCTTCACTGGGCACCTAACAACAAACACCATAGAAGACATCTGCACAACTGCTGCCACTGAACAATATGTGGATTGGTTTCATAGGGTGACTGCCCCATGGCAATCTCAGGAGACGGGATTGATCGAGTCACCAGCACAGACTTCTTCAGAGGCCATGATGGGAGAGATAAGGAACCTCACCAAGCACTGATAGATTTGTGGAAAGTCAAAAACAAACTAAGCCTCACAGGTGACACCCAATTTCTAAGAGTAGACAAGATTGTCATTCTCAAAAGCCACCAGGATTGCCCAGTCATACTGGCTTACTCAGGGCATCAAGGTATTGCGTAGACCAAGGCTCGGCTGAGGAAGAAAGTTTGAGTCCCACTCATGGACAAACTCAGAGTCCACAATCACAGCATGTATCCTCTGCCAAGCTGCAGAAGTATAGAATGCAACAGCCCCCATCATCTCAGATAATGCATGCAAAGAACTATGGATGAGATGAGCGCTGACCTATGTAGTATCCTGTATGTATAACAATTGCTGGTCCAGGTGGACACATGTTCCAAATATCCCACAATACAGACTGTGCAGTGCCCAGTATTTGAGGAGGTCAACCCAAATTAAACAAAATCTTTGCTGCTTATGACCTTCCACAACACCTAAAGATGGGACAATGGTCCACCATTTTGGGTACAAGAATTCATGGAGAACACACAAGAGCTGCAAATGTGGAATCATGAAATAATGCCCTGTTGGCCACAGGTGAATGGTGAAGTGAGAGGTTCATGCACGCTCTGTACAAAACAATGTGCATAGTCATTGAAGAAGTGACAATCTTACATACTAATATACTCGATTAAAACGGGAAACTCCCAATTTTTAAGCCAAAAATGGCTTTATTTTGTTTGGCTGCTGCCTGAAATGGCCTCTGCTTCAATGGAAGTCAATAGGGGAAATACATTTTCCCGATTATTTTTATAAAAACTTCACTTTCTTCTTCTAAAATGTTGGCATGTATGGTGACAGTATCGAGTGGGTGCTGCATCACTTCCTGCGGGCCTATTATAAACACACACCACTACACCAAAAGATGTTTTCTGGCGTCCGTAATGTTCAACAAGCACTTGGCAAAGCCAATAGGTTTCAGCCATGTTGTACACCAGTGTGGTAACTGTTCAGCATGGCTAAAAGTTAGTGGCATAGAGGAGAGTGGCGTGGAGTGTCATAGAGTGAAATGGCGAAGAGTGGAGTAGAGTGATATAGAGTTGAGTGGCAGAGAGTGTTGTGTACTGGAGTGGCATAGTGTAGAGTCACGTATATTGGCATACACTGGAGTGGCGTAGAGTAGAGTGGACTGGTGTAGAGTACACTTGCGTAGAGTGTTGCAGAGTATAGCGGCGTAGAGTGCAGTAGCATTGAGTGCAGTGGCATTGAATTCAGCAGTGTACAATGCAGCGTCGTAGAATGAAGTGGCGTAGATTAGAGTGGTGCATAGTAGAGTGCCATGGTGCAGAGTGGGTTGGCGCACAGTGGAGTGGCGCAGAGTGGAGTGGCGCAGAGTAGGGTGCCGCAAAGTAGAGTAGAGTGTAGTAGAGTGGTGCAGAGTGGAGTGGAATAGTCATGCAGAGGGCAGTGGCACAGAGTATCGTCACGTGCATAGAGTGCAGTGGTGTAGAGTGCAGTATAAAGTTGAGTGGCATAAAGTGCAGTGGGGTAGAGTGGTTCAGAGTTGAGTAGCATAGAGTGCTGCAGAGTAGAGTATAGTGCCGTAGAGTGCAGTAGCGTAGAGTGGAGTATTGTAGAGTGGAGCAGTACAGAGTAGAGTGGCATAGAGTTAAATGGCTGAGAGTGCAGTGTTGCAGAGTAGAGTGTCAGAGTGCAGTGGTGTAGAGTGGAGTAGAGTGGTGTAGAGAGCAATGGTGTAGAGTACAGTGATGCAGAGTAGAGTGCAGTTGTGTGCAGTGGTGTGACATAGAGTGCAGTTGTGTGGAGTGCATTGGCGTAGAGTGCAGTGGTTAAGAGTAGAGTGGCATAGAGTGCAGTGGCATAGAGTGGAGTGACAGGGAGTGGAGTAGAGTGGCATAGAGTAGATTGTTTCAGAGTAGAGTGAAGCGGCGTTGAGCACAGTGGTGCAGGGTAGAGTGCAGTTGCTTAGAGTAGCATAGAGTGTAATGGCATAGAGTAAAGTGGTGTAGAGTGCAGTGGTTCAGAGTAGATTAGAGTGGTGTACAGTGGATTGGCATAGAGTGCAGGGCACAGAGTTGAGTGATAGAGAGTAAAGTGCATTGGCATAGAGTGCAGTGGCGTAGAGTGCAGTGTTGCAGAATGGCATAGAGTACAGTCGCATAGACTGCAGTCGTATAGAGTAGATTGGTGTGGCCTAAACTGGAGTGGTGTATAGTGCAGTGGTGAAGAGTGCAGTGGTGTAGAGTAGAGAGGTGAAGAGTGCATTGGCATAGATTAGAGTGGTACAGGGTGGAGTAGAGAGGCGTAGAATACAGTGGTGTAAAGTGCAGTGGCGTAGAGTGGAGTGGTGCAGAGGGCAGTGGCATGGAGTGGTGTAAAGTGGAGTGGTAGTACACCGCCATTACAGACAGCACATTTTCAATTGAAAAGGCCATTACATTTGCACAGACATATAGTTTTACTAATAAAACTTTACAGCGCACAAACGATAATGTGTGGAAATGGCATCACCTAATGTAATAATTTGTTTTGATCATATTAAAGTATTTGTGTCCAACATACTTCAGAAATAACAAAAAATTTGGTTCATTTGTGTTCTTAATTCTGATATATTCTGAAATACTTACACAGTTCATTTAAATGTTGTTGTGTGGTAGAAAAAACTCTTTCTTACCCCCAATATCCAGCAAGATTGTCATATAATTTCACTGGATTACACTGGATGACATCTTGATCCTGGCCCATTCCTGACGAACTGTTGAATAGCCGTGTGAAAGATATGGAAGCGGCCCTGGGTAAATTCGCAACCACGCCTGGATCATAAAAATCTCTCGGTGTCAAGGAGGAACGAGTCGACAGGGTGCAGAGGCACCAAGGGCCTGCACGGTAAACTTGGAGCCCCAAACAACTGAGTGGAAGCTGCAGCAACTGCAACCTGGAACACCAGGTCCCTGGAATGTGCCCAGCCAGGGGGCAGACATGCTCAAAGTGCGAGGCAGCCAACCACTTTGCAAAGGTGCGCCAGAGTGGAAGACAAAGGCCTAACACTGAGTATGTGAAGAGAGAGACTGCAGCCCTGCAGTAGCTATCACTCTAAGACACAGCAAAGCCGAAACGGCCAGTTGCAGCGGGGCTGGCATCCATCACGAGGAAGATGATGTCTTCGTAGTCTCCTTTGCCAGAACAGTGGGCCACAAGAGACGACCGCCTGCAATGTGCATAGTGGAGCTAAGGGGCACTCCTGTCACAGCACTCATTAGCACGGGGCCATCCGTAAATGTAATAGACTCTGAGCAGTTTGAGAGGCTGATGCCACGGAAGCTGCTATCATCCAGCTGGGCGAGAATGTACACCTATGGCGTTAATGATTTTTGTTTGTTAACTTTGGCCCTATGGCGGGACAGAACCGCTGCCCCTCAGAGGAACAATAAAGGTGGACATCACGAGCGATGGCTGCTCAACCCGAGCAAAGTTCCATGTCACGGAAGGCGAAAAGGCACGCTACTTGGCTGTCACACAGCCAAAGTCCTTGAGTTAGTATTTTCCGCAAAACAGTTACTCACAGAGTTTCCGCAACTGTTCAACAGCCTGGGTACGTTAAAGGGCAATTAAATCAAGCTACACATTGATGACTCCATTAAACCCACAGCTCTACGACACCGAAGGGTACCCTTCCACCTGAGGCCGCAGGTGTAGCATGAACTGCAAGCACTGGAGAAGCAGGGAGTCATCAAATAAGTGACTGGCCCCATGCCCAGGGTGTCTTTACTCGTCATTGCACCAAAGCCGAAGCAACCAGGAGCATTACGGCTGTGAGTAGATATGAGACTCTCAAACCAAGCCATTGGACAGTGGCGCCACATAACGCCAGCCATGGATGACATTGTGGCAGATCTCAACAGGGCAAAAGGGTTCTCAAAATTCGATCTCAGCTCAGGATATCACCAGCTAGAGCTCACCCCAGAAAGTCACTATATCACGACTTTTTCGACACACGTGGGCCTCAGGCGCCACCGGAGACTAAGCTTCGGTGTTTCATCCATTACAGAGGTGTTTCAGATCGCCATCAAAGAAACCCTCTATAAACTGATGGGAGTGATCAACCTGAGCAACAATATCATAATCTTTTCTGAGAGCCTCGAAGAACACTGTGTAAGACTGAGAGCCACCATACAATGACTGGCATATTGCGGCCTTAAGAGTGGTCACTGACCACAAGCTCCTTCTCCCTCTATTTGCTGGCACTACTCGTCTCACCCCACCAAGAATTGAGAGATGGGCTGTGCAGCTGCAGTTCTACGCCTTCGAAGTAATTTACTGCCCCCGGGCCAACAACCCCGCTGACCATCTGTCGCATCATCACTACCCGCTTGAAGTGAAAACATTGACAGAAGATGAGGAAGGGACTGAAGAATTCATACAGATGATCATGCAGAAAGCCTGCCAGAAAGCACTGACCCTCGAAGAAATCTGCAAGGCGACGAAGAACGATGGAAGCCTAACCCGAGCAAAGGAGGCCCTAGAATGAAGACAGAAGCAGCACTTCCTCGACAGGTCGCGATCCCTGACACCAGATGAACAAATGTCCAGACAACAGCCATGGTGAGTATGGAGCGAGTTAAGCAAAAGTCAATATGGCCTGCTGCTAAGAGGCCAACAAATAGTGATGTCACAGAGCCTATGGACCTGAATGATCAACCTGGCGCACCAAGGATACCAAGGGACCGTTAAGACAAAGGCTCAGCTGCGCAGCAAAGTATGGTTCCCAGGGATGGATGAGATGGACGTCTCACTGTAGTGCTGATGGACTCCCACACAAAGTTTTCAGTGGTCGAGCCAGCGCAATCCATGGCATTCTACCATGTCAAGCCCATCTTAGTGAAGACCTTCACGATGCTGAGCCTACCTGAGGAAATCAAGTCGGACAACAGGCCCCCGTTCCAGGGACAGGAATTCCAAGAATATCTGGTGTTGTTTGCCATCCACCACCAAAAAATCACTCCCCAATGGCCTCAAGCCAACGGAGAATTCAAGAGGTTCATGCAGACTTTGAACCGGACTCTAAGGATAGGGGTGGACCACGGTGAAGATGCGGAATGCTGTCTGCACAAGTTCCTGAGGGAATACAGACAAACCCCACATAGCACTATAAACTGCGACCCAGCTAATCTACTTTTCAGGAGACCCACAACGGACAGCATCCGGGCAGACCCAGAGTGGCGACCAGCCAGCTTAGATGTAGAAGCTATCCTGTGAAGGAGGTAAACAACCGACGACATGAGTATCCAGAGGCGCCGATCGCAGAACCCCACCTTGCAGATTGGGGCCAAACTCATCATGAAAGACCGGCACCCCGGATATAAATTTTGGACACCCTATGACCCGAAAGTGTGGAAGCTTGTAAAGATCGATGGCACCATGGGTACTCTTCAGCGAGGTAGCTGCACAGCTGTAAGAAACATATCATAGTTCAAGGGGGTTGCTGGAGCAACTGGCCTGTTGGAGGATGAGCCAAAGAGGATGTCGGGGCAGAAGAGGAGTACCTCACAACACCCTTATCCCTGAGAAGAGGCAGTCCCTCAACACTCGCTAGAAATGGAGGGCACTCTGGGCCTAATTTAGATTTCGGCAGACAGGGTACTCCATCATAACGGTGACGGATATTCCGTCTGCCGAAATATTAATCCCATAGGATATTATGGGATTTATATTTTGGCGGACGGGATATTCGTCACCATAGTGACGGAGTAACCCGTCCACCAAAATCTAAATCAGACCCTCTGTAACCAACGCCTCGCCAACTTGTGTCAGCAGACGACAACCAACTTCCCTGGCTGGGAAGATCTGGAGGGGCAACCCTGCAGGGAGTGAAAGTGAAAGCGCATCCAGGAGCCAGAAGTATGGCCTCTGGCCAAACCCCGCTCCCAGCCAGAGACTGAGAGACTTTTCATGTCTTTTGCAAGATGCACGTGCACTTATCCACAAACTGTTGATGGAGCAGGGTTTTCGCGCAAATAAAATCTGCTCGGATTGAACACTCAGTAGCATTTACTAACTGTGTGCAGTGAAAAATTATTCGAAGAAGCTTAATATGAGGGAAAATGCTACTGCGCAAGCGCGTACTAAAGTACTAAGCGTAGGCCGCAGATGCTTTTTGACTAACGAAAATAAAAAGGACTAATGCTGCTTATGTGCACGTTATTAACGTCTGTTAGGAAAAAATAAATAACTAATGTGAGTTGCGCAGGGATTAGTGCAGCATTGGGTTGGAGCGTAGAGAAAAAGCATTATAAGTGAATAATAATGTCTGTGTTTGTTTTCCTAGAAGCATGACTTTCTATTCTGCATGACAAGTAATGGGTTAAAGTACTGTCAGGATGAAATTTCGTTAAAATATTAGAAAATAAGCGCGAATAAGAGAGTGGAACATTATTTTGTCCTTCAAGTCCTGAGTGTCTGCCAAAATCAGTATGAAAGAACAATGCGACAAATAGAAGGAAACTTCCTCTGCGGAGAGGTGCTCAGCGAGAAAGATATACAGTGATTGAAACATTTTGCCGGAGAAGAGGAAGAAAATGACAATAGTTTGGAATTGTATTTCCTGGGGTGAAAGCATAGGTCATAGATTAATTGAAAACAAAGGGACATTTAGAGAGGCTGTCATGCTGAAAGTGGTGTGACCATACACCCCCTTCCTTAACCAATCAAATGTGAAGAAAACCTGTACTTTGTTACATGTGAGGGTTGGACATTTGGGTTTTAGGGTATAATTGAGGGGCCTAGTGGGAGGGGTTTAGGAGAGTCTGGCTAGATTGCTTGGTGGGAGATCGTCGCTGTCGTCGGTTTGCTGTCCTGTTCCTGTTTACTGATTCCTGACTTAGTCTTTGCCTCTTCAAATCTTCTTGAGGGGCCTTGCTGCTCTCATGGCCAGAAAGTAGATTTCCAATTTCCTATTTGGGTTAGTATAGACTAAAATATGAATTTGCATATTCATTTGCAAATGTATTTTGTCTCTGAATCTTTTATCTCTTCTCCTATCCACTCCTCTATGCATTGTCATTGATTTAAATTTGTCATTTTCTCTTCTGATTTTGTTCTCCGTTTGACGATCTATGATTCGTGCTGTTTGATTTGTATAATGAGCATTATTTTCACATTATTTAGATAAACATTATAAAATTACAAATGAGTCTGTCTTTATTAGGAGTAATTCATTATTGTGATTTGGTTTGCTAAAAATAATCAACAATATAAAGATTGCATCGCCAATTTTGGTATATTAGGGATGAATGCCCAAATTAGGAGTTTGGTAAGTTTGGTATCGTTTTTGGAAATATACTGAACCTAGCGAGAAGGGACTTATGTTTTGTTGGGTAATGGAAATTGGGCCTAGTCTTTGGAAAATACGAGTCCTGAATCGCTGGATCAGTTTTGGTAGCAGAAATTGATGGTTATTTTGGTTATTTTGGTAAATTAATGATTAGTTTATTGAATTTTAAGGTTTTGATTACTAATATCAAAAGTTAGTGTCTTTGTTTTTATGTAGTCTGGAAGTACGGGTACGGAGTTGCCCAAGATCCCGGGATGCTAATTTAAGCCATTGTGGCATAGTCATAGTGTGGAGAAATACTACACTGAAAGTCATAGTGTGAAGAAATATCACACTGGAATTTCTTTGTCTGTTGTTGTAATATCGAACAGTGAAAGGCTGTTGATGTTATTTTAGGGACTTACTCTGTTGTAAGGAGATTGTATGAAATAATGGAAAGTCCGCTTCCGAAACTCTGGCCTTATCCCAAAGGAGTACCAAGACCTCTTTTAATAAAAAGTCCTCTTCAAAACTTTGGCCTTATCCCTAGAGGAGTACCAAGACCTCTTTTCACTTGTTTGGGAGTAAAGTGACGCTGGTCGTTATTTTACTGAAAGTAAAAGGAATCTATTGAAGTAATTGAAGTATCTCTTCATTAGTGGAGCAGACAAAGGCGCTGTTTTGTGTCGTTTCTAATAAGAATTTAGTTAGAAAAACTTTGTTTTACATTGCCGTAATATTTTTGCAAAGGGAGGGTCAGTAGTAGGAGTTATACTGACGTCACAAGAGCTGCGTTGGCATTGGTCAGAATAGTGGGTGTGTATTGTGTTGTGATTGGTTGGTTGGTGTGAGTCGCGCTGGTATTGGACAAGCGTAAGCCAATAGAGTAAGTAGAATTACCGAAGGATTTTCTTAATTTTCCGAAATAGTTAGCGAAGAGAGAAAAGAGGGTTGAAAATGAAGTTGATTAAAGCAATTCAAGATTTCTTTAAAAAGGTCAAACCGATTGTGATTAGAGAGGGAATTCCTGTACCACCTCCAAGATCGCCTGCTTCCTTTATGATGTTAGAACGTGGATATCATAAGTGTACATGGTTGGAGAACTGGGTAAAATATACAGAAGATGATGGCGTGTTAGCTTTCCCAGAGTATGGTACATTTAATGTGAACATTTTGGAGAATTTGAGGAGACAAATGAATTCTTTGAAACCAAATCCTAGACCTATGCAGTATGAGGCGCTTGAAGAATGGTAGCATGAAGGGTACAGAAGGGAGAGAGACAGGAATGGATTGAAATACAAGAATACGAAGAGATGGTTTTCAGAGGCTAAGTGGGATGCTCAAATGAGAAGATGGAGGAGAGATGTAATTCTGGATGGATTATATCCAGTAATGGTTGCTGAGGATCAGGCTGGTGGAAAATGTAAGGAGAAAAAGAATAATATAGAAACTTCAGAATTAGATATGGATCCGAATGAATTTGATGATGAGCTATTAGAAGAGATGTTATTGAAAAGACCTCCACCGTATCAGGAGAGCCTCGGATGGGACTACTCCAAGTGCACCGTTAATTGAAATAGAAATTCCTCAGAATTCACAGGTTTCACAGGTTACCCGAATATCACAGGAAAAAGAGATTGAGATGCTTAATAGAGCAAAAGAAGAATTGACTCAGAAAATTAATCAGATGAGTTTAAATGCGGAAGCATTGTCAGTTCCAGTTATGATTGGTCCTATAGTTCCATTGCATAGTGAGGGTCAAAATATTTCAAGAGTACATGCATTGACAGTTCTGGTGGATAATGTTAGGAATGTTAGTGGGACAGAGTCAAATGAGGCTAGTACGTCATTAATTGATCTTCCAGTAAATGGAGATGTAACTGAAATGCCAAGAAGAAATATTCAGATAGATCCTAGAAAGTTATTGACGAATGCAAGGGAAACAACTTCGATATCAGGGGGTTCTCGTTCAGTGGGACCTTCACCGGAGGAATTGGATGAATGGATAAGAGGAATGGCTTCTAATAAATCTAAACCAGGTATAGATTTAGGGAAATTGAAAGTAGATTTGGCAGAAATGATTATTGGTACAATCAGTCCAGAGAGATTGAGTAAATATCAGGATGAAGAGTTGTTATTCTTGTGTAAGCATATTACATTGAAAGCGAAAGATTTGCATGAGAAATTGGCAGAAGCTGCACAAGAATATGGTGTGGATATAGAGAAGTCAAAAGCTTTGCAAAAGACGTACAGATTGGATTTCAGTGGTAAAGACTTGGAGAGTTTGAATGCTTCTGGAAAACGATTGCAAATAAAGGAGTTGATAAATACTCTGAAAAAATGGGATGATGTGGAACATTGGAAGGGAAGATGGTCAAGAATGAAAGAAGAAGCGGTTATGAATAAGGGTGTGACTGCTTCTTCCTTACTTCCGTTAAAGGAGACAGAGTCTGCTGAAATTATATATCCAATGAGAGAAGTTCCGGGTGGTGGATATGTTCACATCCCTTGGTCAAGACAGGATATATTGTCTTTCACGAATGAGTTTCCCAGATTGAGAGAAATGACTGTCGAATGGTACAAACAGGTAGAGAGGTTTGTAAAAGTTTCAAAAGTCTTGTTGAAAGATTTGGATGGTCTATTTGATATTGTGGTTCCAGCTGATTTATGGATTGAGTGTAAAATTGCAGTTGATTGGCCAAAAGATTAATATCCTAGAGAAGTTAAAACAGGAGCACCATCAGAAGAGATGATGAAAAAATATAATCAAGTGATTATATATTTGAAAAATAAAATTTCTCCAACAAAAACAGATTGGGTTAAGATTGACAGGACGACACAGGAATCGAAAGAATCGGTGCATGCCTATTATGAGAGGTTGTTACAGGTGTTCAAACAGTATAGTGGTTTTGAAAGCATTACTGACAAGGATATGGGACATTTTGTCTATAAGTTTGTGTTTGGTTTGAGACCGGAGATTAGCAATATGATTCAGCAACATTTGATTTGTTGGCAGAATACGACAGTGTATGAAATTTTGAGGTATGCAAAATATTGTAGTGACGATATTGAATCGAGACATAAGAAATTGAAGGAAAAAGTGATGTGGGCACGGGTGAAAGTGGCACAACAGAATAATGGGAATTTTGTTGATGGATCGCAAGCAGGTTATCAAATGAAAGGACAGAATCAGAGTTTTCAAAATAGTCAGGTGCCAATGAACGTTGTACCGAATGGGGTTGTTCAAGTGCAGTTACCGGGAAAAGGTAGAGGCAAGGGTAATAAGGAAGAAAGGAAAAAGAAATTTCCATGTCATGGATGTGACCAACTGGGGCATTGGAGGAACGAGTGTAAGTCTTTGATAAGAAATAATGGGATGGTTCAAAATTTCAATCAACAGATGCAGAATGAGGTGGTTGTGAATCAGCAACAATAGCAACGGCAACAGTTAGTTACACCACAGGTACAACAGGTACAAGTGCCTCAAGCACCTATGCCAAATAATGTGAATGCTCAAGTGCAGAGATACAGTGCGGATGCTGGTTTTCATGTGGGTGAACAGGTTGGTAAGAATCAAAATGTACAAATGGTTTTGCAATATTGGTTGCAATGTTCTGAGAGTGATTCGGATTCATCTCAATGACGGTGGCTGAGGGGGGAGGAAGAGTGCGTGCTTGGCGCATCCTAGTGGTAGATCAGTCAGGTCCTTTTGTGGATGGGAAGGTAATGATATTACATTCCTTGTGGATACTGGTGCTACCCGTTCTACTGAGAGAACAGCGGAAATTCCAAACCTACCCCTCTCGGGAGAAACTATCCAAGTTGTAGGAGTCTCAAATACACATATTAAGACTCCAGTGACCAAACCAATGGAGGCTCATATTGGAAAATTCAAAGATTTGAATTGGTTTGTGGTGTGTGACTCGAGTCCAGTGAATCTTTTAGGTAGAGACTTACTGTGCAAAATGAATTGCACCATTTATTGTACACCGGATGGTATTGTGTTCCAAACACCAGATGAGGATGTTGCTTTTAAGATGATGTTAGCAAAGCAAGGGACAGAGGTGAATGATTTGTATCCTATGCTCATGATGAGTGATTTGCCCGTTGAATTAAGAGACACGGTGTCAGCTGATGTGTGGGATCTTTCAGGAAAAGACATTGGATTAATGAAAGGTGTTGATCCTATCCAGATTATGGTTAAGCAAGGTGCAGAATTCCCGAAAACACCACAGTATAAAATGAGTCCTGAGACTATAGAGGGAGTTGCTCCAGTAATTGAGCAAATGATTGAACAAGGTATTTTAAGAGAAATACTAGGGAGTCCTTGTAATTCACCTATCATGGGAATTAAGAAACCGAGTGGGAAGTACAGGATTGTACCAGATTTGCGCAAAGTTAATAAGATTGTGGTACCTTGTTGTCCGATAGTACCTAATCCAGCAGTGATTCTTTACCAAATTCCTTGTGACGCGGAGTGGTTCACGGTGATTGATTTGTGTCAAGCATTTTCTCAATAGCCCTACATCCGGATAGCCAATATCTTTTTGCTTTCCGGTTCGGAGACCGTGTTTTGGCATGGTGTCGAGTTCCTCAAGGGTATACAGAGAGTCCTTCAATTTTCAATCAAATTTTGAAAAAGTGTCTGGAGTCATTGGTAATGCCAGAGGACTCAGTGTTGGTGCAATACATCGATGATCTATTGGTGGCATCAAAGACACAAGAGGCATGTGTGACGGATACAATTGCTCTACTGAACCATTTGGCAGTAGGTGGGCATAAAGTGTCACCAGCAAAATTACAATTTTGTCAAAAAGAAGTTCAATATTTGGGACACAAAATTGAGAGAGGAGTCAGAAAAGTATCACAAGATCGAATTGCTGTGATCTTACAAATGGGACCTCCAAAGACACAGAAAGAAGTTCGAATGTTTTTGGGTATGATTGGTTACTGTAGACAGTGGATTAGTGGATTTTCTTTGATAGCAAAGCCATTACAGAGATTGACTCACAAAGATGTAGTCGATCCAATTCAATTGGATGAAGAAAGTATGAAGGCTTTTATGGAATTGCGAGATGGTATATGTCGCGCACCTGCATTGGGAATGCCAGATTATGGTAAAGAATTTGCATTGTTCTGTTGTGAGAGAGATGGGTGTGCGCTTTCAGTTCTAAAACAAACACACGGAATGGCACGTCGACCAGTGGCATATTTTTCTGCTACTTTAGATTCGGGGGCTGCAGCGTTACCAGGTTGTTTGAAAGCAGTGGCTGCAACATGTGTGAGTTTGGAACAAAGTGAGTCGATTGTAATGGGACATCCAGTGAAAGTGTATGTGCCACATTCTGTTGAAATTTTGCTGACTCATACCAGGACTCAGCACAAGACAAGTAGTCGTTTGACTAGATACGAAAGAGTGATTCTGGATGCTGAAAATGTGACAGTAACGAGATGTACTACACTGAACCCAGCAACTTTGTTGCCGAGTTCAAGTTGTGAAGAAGTGAAAGATGAAGCAGACCACGATTGTTTGGATGTGACAGAATTGTGTATGAAGCCAAGGCCTGACATAAAAGATGCACCGTTATCAGAGTCAGATTGTGTGATGTTTGTTGATGGTTCCTGTCTGAGAGATGAAAAAGGTGTTCTGCGTGCTTCGTATGCTGTATGTACAGTGGCCATGGTTCTTGAAGCATCTTGTTTAAGAGGGATACATTCAGCCCAAATTTCTGAGTTGGTCGCTTTGACCAGGGCTTGCATAATTGGCAGAAATCTGAGAATAACCATATTTACGGACAGTCAATGTGGTTTTGGGGTGGTGCATGACTTTGGTCAATTGTGGATGCAACGTGGATTCCTGACTTCTTCGGGATCACCGATTCGGAATAGTAAAGATGTAAAAGAATTATTGAATGCACTACAATTGCCCAATGAGATTGCAGTGGTCAAATGTCCGGCACAGAGATCAGGAAATGACTATGTGACCAGTGGAAACAGATACGCTGACCAAGTGGCTCGTTTCTGTGCACAAAATTCAGTCTCAATTAACAAAGGATCAGAGAAAAAGAATACAGATTGTCACTTGATGTTCTCTACTATGAAATTAGACAACTGCAGGAAGAAGCCAGTGATGAGGAAAAAGAACTTTGGATTAAATCAGACTGTGAAAAGAGATTAGATGATGAAATATGGGTGTATACAGATGACAGAATAGTGATGCCAGATTGTCTACTGTCACAAGTGGCCAGAATGTACCATGGAATTACACATGTGGGAAGAGATGCCATGATCAAACTCTTTAAGCAGTCATGGTATAACCCCAAGTTTAGGGTTATTGCAGAGAGTCTGTGCCAAAGGTGCGTAGTGTGTCAGCAACAAAATCCAGGCAGAAAAACAGTTGTTAGTTGGGGCCGAATTGGAAAAGCAGCCGGACCTTTTACTAGGTTGCAGGCAGATTTAAAGAGCTTTCTCCTTGTAATGGACTGAAATATGTGTTCGTTGTTGTTTGTTTGTTTTCTCGTTGGGTAGAGGCTTATCCGACAAGAAGAAGTGATAGTTTAACAGTTGCTAAATTGCTTTTGAGAGAAATAATTCCTACATTTGGATTTCCAGTCTCTTTAGAAACAGATAGAGGTACTCATTTTAATAATGAAATAATTCAGATGATTTGCGCAGCATTACAAATTGAGCAAAAGCTGCATTGTGCCTATCGACCAGAAGCGTCAGGCGTGGTCGAGCAGATTAATGGCACTATTAAGTCCAGACTGTCAAAAGTGTGTGCATCGACAACACTGAAATGGCCAGATGCTTTGCCCTTGGTGTTAATGAGTTTGAGAAGCATTCCTGATAAAAAGACTGGATTATCCCCTCACGAAATTATTATGGGGAGAGCAATGAGACAGCCGATTGTACCAGCAAATCAACTGATGAATATTACTGAAGATCTAGTACTTGATTATTGCAAAGGATTGGCTGATGTAGTGCGTTCTGTGTCTCATCAGGTTGGAGAAATTGCAACCACAACACAGCAGGAGCAAGCACATGATTTAAGTCCAGGTGAGTGGATCCTGGTGAAGAAGCATGTGAGAAAGTCGTGTTTGGAACCTAGATGGCATGGCCCTTACCAAATCATATTGGTAACAACGACAGCAGTAAAGTGTGGTGGCTTGCCGAATTGGATACACGCAAGTCATACAAGAAGAGTCCCAAGTCCACTTGAAAGACGATAAGAAGAGCAGCAACTGGTGGAAAGACGGAAAGAGCCAGAAGCTGAAGAACCGGAAGCTGCAGAGTCCGAAGCTACAGACTTTGAAAGTGTTGAACACGTACTTGAACAAGGAAAAAGTCGAATAAAGTGGGCACCAGCTACTGGGTCTCATAAGACTGCTGTTGAAGGGGACAAAGGAGAAGTGTTAAGTGAAAGCAAAGAGCAAGAGAAACAGAGAAAAGGACTGAATAAAAGAGCTTGCGAACTTGACACAGATGTATAGGAAGCAGTTCAAGTAAAGAAAGCAAGAAAAGGTGATGTGTGGCCAGAAGGAGTGAAAAGACTGAAATACACTGCGAAACAAATAGCACCCGACACGATAATTGAAGTTCCAGATCAGACTGAGCAAAGTGAGTCTGAAGAAGAATTAGTTGGTAAAACTAAAATAATAAGTTCCAAACAAGAAATACACAGCTCCAGAATGGACATATGTGGTGTTGGAAGAAATTGAAAAAACAGATCAGATCAAAGAAGGCATTGGTACAGAGCCAAGTGAAGGAGACAGTTTTGAACCACCTTAAAGAACTGTATAAAATAAGGTGAAACATCAGAAAAAGAAAAATTATTGAAAGAATTTCAGAAAATAGAAGCAGAAGATCTGAAGAAGAAGATAAAAAAGAAAAAAGAAAAAGAGGGGGTAAAGAAGAAAGCCATAAAGTGTGAGGATACACTACTTTGGATAGATATTTTTATAGATTAGATTTTTAGATATTTTTTTTTTAGATTAGATTCTAAGTTAAATTTTAAAGTTTTTTTAGTTTTTTTGATTTTTTTAGAATTAATACAAATTTTTCATTAGAAAATGGCAAATACAGCAGAGACTGGACATCAAAATCGTAGTCTTAAACGCAGATGTATTAATGCTTGCTTATTTAGTATTTTTCTACTAATGTTGGTGTGGTTAACATTAATTGTTATTGTGCCTGTCTTAATGGTAACTAATCATAAGAATAACACTAATACTAATGGTGTGATGAGTGATAAAGTAGATACTAAAGATTCTGAAGAAGACTCACATACTAAATTAGAAAAGATGAAAGATGACAGCATCTATCATCATGATAGATCAATTAATGATTTCTCGTTAAATGTTTTCATAAAATTACTTTATGAGTATGTGGATGTTATGGATGCGAGAGATTGTTATGTGTGCATGCAATTACCGTCGTCTGTCTCAGAGGGAGTGACTTACCATCACCTACCTTTAACATATGGTGTGTCTTGTAGTGTATTAACGAGCCTCTTTTACGAGAGGGGAAGACTCCAATATTATTACTCTAACATAGATTTTGTGTTTTCAGAAATTCCCATTAGAAAGAATATGAATAGAAAATATAGTGCTAAAAATGCAGAATATATGGGAGAATTCTTTCACTCAACACAAACAATAGATAAAGTATATGCACATAGACGTAATTTAACCTGTAGATTACGATTTGGAGAAATAGAATTCATTAACATGGTTGAGGATAGAAGACAAGATTTCCAGAGAAAAGCTGCTGAGCAAAAGTCACATGTACCTCCATGGGCTTTCAGAGAAGGAGATTACAAGAAAGGCGAGACTTACGCTGCCATGACCCTAGACTGCTATCATAAAGGGAAGCTTTGCTTGCTTAGACAAAAGACTGAATATAATAAGTATTTCATTGGTTCTAGTGAATGTGACCACACCTTCCTAATTACGGGAGGATGGGGAATAAAAGGAGGAACTGATCCTGTTTTTCCAGGAATTTATTGTGTGTGTGGAAAGAAGGCCTATTATAGGTTGCCTGCACATTGGTATGAGTGTTGTTATTTAGCCATAGTATTTCCGAAAATTTATCACATGGATAAGAATAATAGAATCAATGAAGTAAAGAATGGACTAATGCGCAATAAAAGAGCAAGTTTTTCAGAAATAATTGGGGATGTTTTTGGAGCACTGATACCTTCAGTTGGGGTTATTCTGAATTCACACAAAATTAGAAAACTGTCCACAGTGGTTGATCGTTTATCAACAGACACTGCGGGTGGGTTTTTAATGGTTGATACTGAGATGGTTGCAATTAGATCTATGGTTTTGCAAAATCGACTTGCCCTTGATGTATTATTGGCTAAAGAGGGTGGAGTCTGCAATATGTTGAAAATACAAAAATGTTGCCCTTATATCCCAGACAAGAGTAAGTGTCTTGAGGGGTATATTAAGCATATTACGAATCTTCATCAAGATTTGTCTGAATTGAAGGTTGATGGTGCTTGGGAGAAACTTGGTAAGAGTTTTTCTTCTGTGGGTAATTGGTTCTCTACTTTTGGAAACAGTGTATTAGGGAAAATATTAACACCAATTATTGCAATAGCTACAGCAATACTAATGATTCAAGTGTTGTAGATATAAAAGAGAAACATCTGAAAATAAACTAAAGGCAAGAAAGAGAAAGAGAGAAGAGATAGAATTAGAAGATATGAAAGGAAATTACTATGAAGTTGTTAGAAAGTGGTTCTGACTAGGCCTGGGCGGTAAATTCCGTTCCGCTCGCGGAATTTGCGGAATTTGGGTAATTTCGCGTTCCCCGGAGAACGCGAAATTGCCGAAAATTCCGCGATCCGCGATTTCGCGGAGTTTTTTGCTTGTTCGCGCTTTCAAAATGCGTGTTCGCAAGATATTTCTCCCGAGCACGCAAACAGCGTTTGCGAACAGGAAAAAGCATCGCGAACGGGCGGAACAAGCAATTCCGCGTGTTCGCGGAACTTTGCGTGCTCGCGGAGATTTTTTACCGTTTCGCGGAGCTTTGCGTAGCGCGACTACGCAAATTCCGCCCACCCCTAGTTCTGACCATCTTAGCCACCCAGATTTTTCACTTTTTGAACACCTAATTTTGGAGCTTTTACTGTGGGAGAGCCTCATAAGTTGGGACTCACCCACAGTGACTCATGATGAAAGAGACTGCATGTGGATTTTATCGGTGTCCCCCTGGTGAGAGTAGGCCGCTGCGCTGCAGCCGGAGTAAGGGGCTCCGGGCTGGTTACATGCAGACACGTGTGTACATGCGTGTGCACACGTGTAGGGGCTCCGCGGGGGAGATTCCTGGCGTGCGCAGCCCAGGAGCAGGTACAGATAGAATGGTGTGGCAGGAATTATGCAGAGCTGGGTGGTGACATGGAATAGGCTTTATACTATGGGAAGAAACATGTAAGGGAAAGTCAGTGTGCTTTACTGTTTTCACTGAAGGACCACTCCATTATTCTCCTATGAAGATGGGGATCACATGGGGTAGTTTCACTTCCCTAGGGCCTACACATTCCAGACACGCACCAAAGTACACCGTAACTTGTGTGAAAATAAGTATTCTGCTGAGTCCAAAACCATATATGTACTGCTTCTGGGTCATCCAGAAATGTCATATTCCTCTGACTCAGCTCATAACCAGAGCCTCGCTGGGTCTGACCCTGCCAGGCTGGATTAATGACCTTCCTCCCCAAACTGAAGCATCCGAGGCCTAGCCCTTCACTGCAAGCATTCCAAGGGCGAAGGTCTCCTCTCCAAAAGGGAGAGAAGGTGGGTGGAGCTACAGGTTATCCATCAGCAGCTGTCACCTGGTGCCAGGCACCAAGCAGCTCTGGAGAGAAGGCAGAAAGGGGGAAGGGGCTTTTCAGAGACCATGTGGCATGAGACCCCTGGATGACGCCATTTTGAACTATCCCAGAGGCCTGGGCAGGAAGGAGGGAGCAGGGGCAGAGAGGTGATGTGTTGCTGCCTGATAGGGCAAGCAGAGCCTTCCTGCCAGCCCCCTCCAAATTCTTTTAAAAAGGTCTTGCACAGGAAGAGGAGCTCTCTCTGGAGTGTGGTCGGCTGAGGAAGACTGGTGCTGGAGCCTGGCGCCATGGGCAGTTGGAAGGAAGAACCTCCAGACTGTCCCAGGACCCTGACTTGCACCAAAAGGGGAGTCCAGGACCAGTGAGCAGAAGCCTGGGCCTCTGCGCAAGGAGAAGAGAGGCCCAGAGGGAGAGCCAGGAGAAAGGCTGGCGCAGGGAGCCAGTGAAGACAGCTCTCTGCTGAGTTCACCCTCCTTGAGGCCAGGAGGGCGAAGGAAAGTGCTCCCAGTGGCTGGGGCGCGCCACTAGGAGCAAGAAGAGGCCAAAATGGTGCAGATCGGTCCCCTGGGGGCTGAGAAATGCCCCCCAGAAGGTAGGCGACCTTTGACCTCTGGCCTGACCGACGACGAAGCGCGTGGGGCTCCGCCTCTGCCTTAAATGGCCCCCCGGGGTGGGTCAGGTCCCGGGGGTTGCCCCCCCCAAGAAGCAAAGTCGGGGAGCGCCGTCGCGCTCCCCGTGAAGAGGCCCAAAAAGGGGTGCCAGGAGCCCACCCTGGTCCCCAGCCAATATGGAGACAGGGGAGCGCCGTCGCGCCCCCCCTGGGAAGGGTGAGAGGGGCCCGGGACCCCCAACTCCGGGCCCCGCCGAAGTTGGGGAGCGCCGTCACGCCCCCGTGAAGAAGCTAAGTCGGGAGCGCTATCGCGCTCCCTGTGAAACTGGTCAAGCGGGGTGCCAGGAGCCCACCCTGGCCCCCGACAAGAACGGAGACAGAGGAGCGCCGTCGCGCCCCCCTGTGAAAAGTGATAGGAGCCCGGGACCCCCAACTCCAGGCCCCGAAGAGAGCGAAAGTCGGGGAGCGCCGTCACGCTCCCCGTGAAGGATTGCCCAGGGGCCCAGGACCCCATCTCCGGGCCCCGAAGTGAAGGAGGAGGACGGGGGAGTTCTGCCGCACTCCCCCGCTGCTGTGGGAAGGTGGGGGGAGTGCTGTTGCACTCCCCCGAGGTCCAGCCGGACCGGCGGGAGTCTCTGTGTCTGTCCGCAGGAGCGGGCAGACCAGAAGAGAGGTGCCGGCTCCCGCAGCAGCCCGCGGGGGTGCTGGCCAGTCGGGGAGCCGGCAAGGGCAGCAGGGGGTGGGCCCCTCGAGCTGCCCTCCAACGTACCTATGACGCGGGGTGCCCGGGTGGGACCGGGCCCCCGAGAAGAGGCAGGAGCAGCCGGGGGTGGGCTCCCCGCGCTCTAATGGACTCACCTGGCGACAAGAGGTCCGGGTGGGACCGTGCCCCCAACGGCCAGAAGAAAGCGGCGTGAGGCCACCAACACAGGAGGTGCGGCTCTCCCCGAGCAGCGGGGGAGCCGCTACTACGCTATGCACGAGGCAGGAGCGTCTCCCCCCATAATGCCTTGCAGGCCCGGACTGGCCTGCAAGGAAAAGAGGATGGTTCTCTGCGTGTGGTGACCCCAGGAGGACGGGGTCACCACCAAATGCATGCATAGGTGCCGGGGGAGCTGCAGGAGCAACGCAGTCTCCCCCCAGCACGAAGCTGGAAAGTCCCTCCCTGAGTCTCTGGGGACTCCATAGAAATAACCCCTCAAGGGCTCAGCCAGTGGTCAACAGCAACCTGGGGCTGGAACCTTTGTTCTACAGCTGGGGGTGTGTTAGGGACTGCACCAAGGTATGGAGGGGTGAGCTGGGGATGTCTGGAGAAGCGCATCCCCTGGAGGTGAAGAGGTGCAATTGCACATGAAGTGCTTTTACCAATGTTATTTCTATTGAGGGACTGAAAGTCACATGTGTAATGTGAAGTCTTAAGCAAAGTGGGGGTTATGTTGCTGGACATTCCTGCTAGGGTGTCTGGCTGTATATGCTTAATCCTGTGATTATAACTGTGTTGCCTTTTAGGGGCTTTTATTGCAATGCATTATAATGGTTATCAGCTATGATAAGTACTGTCATTTTAAGTGATGCTTAAACATGTATTCTTGCTGCTGCGTTAGGTGAGGAACAACCCAGACTGTTCGCCCCTAAGATGTAGAGGTGCAAACTGTAGGGTCAGTATGAGATGCTCAGTCAGGGTTATGTGTCACCAGGGCAGGTGTGCCCATTTTAAATGCTTGTTGAGATAAAGGGGGTGGGTCGCCACTGGGATGGTGATAGTGAGCAAGACCCTCATCCCAGGTTATGGTCAACCTACTACTTTGGGGGCAAGATGATGTGCATACCTGGGAGTGGTGGTACTAGACCCCACCCCCCCCTATGGTAGGGGTGGGAATGTTATGCAATTTCGCAAAGTAATTCCAACAGCTTATGCATATTTGTAAATTGTTGCATAGTATTGAGTATTGTGTGTGTTTAATAAATATACTCTTACTTTTATAAAGCAAAGTACAGACTGGACAATCAATTATTGTGTTATTTCTACATACTGGTAAATGGCGATTACTAGCCCACACCACCTCCCTTGAGTAAGCCGTAGACTGCTCTGCAACGCTACCCTCTGAGAGTCAAGCGCTACAATGGGGTGTTTGGTTCCCAGTGAAGGACAAATGTAGTCATGTTATTTGTGCAGGCCTCACAGATACTGCCTCGTTTTCCAACAGAAGTAATGAAGGATTTAGATGGAATAATGATAAAACGGGAGAGAACATCTGCTTTATAATAAGTGACAACCTGTATTGGTGGGTATTTTGGTGATGGCTTAAAACGCCATCAAAGGGGGATTGATGAAGCAGGTTTTTCGCTAAAATAAAACCTGCTCGGATTGAACCCTCAGTAACATTTACTAACTGTGTGCGGTGAAAAATTATTCGAGAAGCTTAATATGAGGAAAAATGCTACTGCGCTAGCGCGTACTAAAGTACTAAGCGTAGGCCGCAGATGCTTTTTGACTAACGAAAATAAAAAGGACTAATGCTGCTTATGTGCACGTTATTACCGTCTGCTAGGAAAAAATAAATAACTAATGTGAGTTGCGCAGGGATTAGTGCAGCATTGGGTTGGTGCATAGAGAAAAAGCATTATAAGTGAATAATTAATCTCAGTGTTTGTTTTCCTAGAAGCATGACTTTCTATTCTGCATGACAAGTAATGGGTTAAAGTACTGTCCGGATGAAATTTCGTTAAAATATTGCAAAATGAGCACGAAGAAGAGAGTGGAACATTATTTTGTCCTTCAAGTCGTGAGTGTCTGCCAAAATCAGTATGAAAGAACAATGCAACAAATAGAAGGAAGCTTCCTCTGCGGAGAGGCGCTCAGCGAGAAAGATATACAGTGATTGAAACATTTTCCGGAGAAGAGGAAGAAAATGACGATAGTTTGGAATTGTATTTCCTGGGGTGAAAGCATAGGTCATAGATTAATAGAAAACAAAGGGACATTTAGAGAGGCTGTCATGCTGAAAGTGGTGTGACCATACACCCCTTCCTTAACCAATCAAATGTGAAGAAAACCTGTACTTTGTTACATGTGAGGGTTGGACATTTGGGTTTTAGGGTATAATTGAGGTGCCTAGTGGGAGGGGTTTAGGAGAGTCTGACTAGATTGCTTGGTGGGAGATCGTCGCTGTAGTCGGTTTGCAGTCCTGTTCCTGTTTACTGATTCCTGACTTAGTCTTTGCCTCTTCAAATCTTCTTGAGGGGCCTTGCTGCTCTAATGGCCAGAGAGTAGATTTCCAATTTCCTATTTGGGTTAGTATAGACTGAAATATGAATTTGCATATTCATTTGCAAATGTATTTTGTCTCTGAATCTTTTATCTCTTCTCCTATCCACTCCTCTATGCATTGTCATTGATTTGAATTTGTAATTTTCTCTTCTGATTTTGTTCTCCTTGTGACAATCTATGATTCGTGCTGTATGATTTGTATAATGAGCATTATTTTCACATTATTTAGATAAACATTATAAAATTACAAATGAGTCTGTCTTTATTAGGAGTGATTCATTAATGTGATTTGGTTTGCCAAAAATAATCAACAATATAAATATTGTTTTGTAAAGTAATATCGTAGTCTTCTTAAGTTAAAAGTATTTATTTAAGTAGTAGACAACCGCAGGTGATGCTCCTCTTCCAGCCAGCAAACGACTGACTAGAAAAGAAACATTCAGCATATCTCTAATGAAGTGTTCCAAAACAGAACATAATAACCTCATAAGCATTTAAAGGTACATACCAGATTACAACACATCCTCTTCCCTTTACACACAAAGGAAAAAACATAACATACATTTGAATTTAAACTAAATCCATCTCATTAAAGACTGAGATAACAAGTAAAAACAAAATAGTATAAAAAGCATGTACAACTGTACCAAATGTTCAATTACAGACATAGGGGTCGATTACGATTGCGGGCGGATTGCAACCGCCGTGGCTGCGGTGGCTTCCGCCGGCCTGGTGGGTGCTGTTTTGCCAACCACGGTCGCGAATCCCCGACCGCCATATTACGATGGGCAGCCATAGGCCAAATCCCTACCGCCGCGGAGTTTTCAGTACCGCCAGTACCTTGGTTCCGCGACGACGGCGGACGTAGCCAATAGCGGGGAGACCGCCGTGCGGAATGACATGTAGACCGCCAGTCCGAATCACAATGCCTCAAATAGGCAATCGGG